>JAECMU010089993.1:0-10668 GCA_016106625.1 Dracogyra subfuscus
TTGCTGTTGCCTATGCTGACTGCCGAGAAAGCCGACTTCCGTATGTTGAACAACGTCCTTGAACCGTAATTCGATTTAAGCGGCAAAATATTCAATTACTAACATATTCGGTACAGGGATGTTTTCTTCGTGAATTAGATTTAGCTAAAGATTTGATTTCGTGACGTGTTTAATAAAATGATGCAAGTAAGTTAACAGGATTCAAAACCTTCTTAACGTAACCATATTATGTTCAAATTAAACTTTGTTTTGGTTAACGACACCACTAGAGCACACTGATTACATAATCAACGGCTACTGGATGACTTAACATTTGATAATTCTGACATGTAGTCTTCTGTTTTATTTTTCCGTTTAGGGAATCGTTTATATCCACCTTTCTTCCTTGTCATGGACCGGCGTCGTGGTTAGGCTATCGGTCTACAGGCTGGTAGGTACTGGGTTCGGATCCCAGTCGAGGCATGGGATTTTTAATCCAGATACCGACTCCAAACCCTGAGTAAGTGCTCCGCAAGGCTCAACGGGTAGGTGTAAACCACTTGCACCTATCAGTGGTCCATAACTGGTTCAACAAAGGTCATGGTTTGTGCTATCCTGCCTGTGGGAAGCGCAAATAAAAGATCCCTTGCTGCCAGTCGGAAAGAGTAGTCCATGAAGTGGCAACAGCGGGTTTCCTCTCAATATCTGTGTGGTCCTTAACCATATGTCTGACGCCATATAACCGTAAATAAAATGTGTTGAGTGCGTCGTTAAATAAAACATTTGTTTCTTTCTTTTCTTTTTTCCTTGGCATGGTGAGGTAGCGTGCATATCTCAGTAAACGGCAGGTAATTAGTAATGGGTCTTGTGTTGTTTTAACGCGTCTGCGTTATGGGACGTCCGTCTTATGGGAGGACACCTAGAAAGCTATACCGGGAGCCTCATCTCTTGGTAGGGTCATTAGCGTCGGAAGCAATTAAAAGTTGGTACGACCATGAAAGCAATATACTCAATAGAGCGATACAGGAAGACAAAAAAACCTTCCTGACCCCTAAACAGGCACCGTACCGGCCGTACCGACCGTGCCGCTTCCGACACCCATGTTGGATTTAGTCTAAGATTGATTTTTTTTTCTCCAGATCAGTGATCCATAGAATATAATTAAACATCTCATACTAAACTGATTACATAATATTTATAACATAATACAGTTGGACGCAAGTGGGCAAGTAGATCGATTGAGGTTGTTTTTTCAGCGAATATATGGTGTTGAGCGAAATAAAGCGCCAAAGTGACTCGATGATTGACAGACAACCGGCTGGCGCTGTATGGACGTTGTTGTCCGAACATGCATCGGTGTGTATTGTTATAACATATGTTAAAACCCTCCATGGTATCCTGCATAAATTTCACTCTTACACCTGCGTACAAAGACAGAAAGAAAGAAATGTTTTATTTAACGACGCACTCAACACATTTTATTTACGGTTATAAGGCATTGGACATATCGTTAAGGACCACGCAGATATTGAGAGAGGAAACCCGCTGTCGCCACTTCATGGGCTACTCTTTCCGATTAGCAGCAAGGGATCTTTAAATGCACCATCCCACATACAGGATAGTACATACCACTGGCTATGACGAGGAATAGCCCAATGGGCCCACCGACGGGGATCGATCCCAGACCGACCGCGCATCGAGCGAGCCGCGTACAAATGACTACAATAACTTACAAATAAGATTGATTTTACAGATTCTGAACATTTTGCAAATTACCGCAACATTGCAGGCCTCTTTAAAAGTCTCTGTCGTCGGGACATGTCTGTTTCAAAATCTCAGCTATCAGAACATGTTTCTTTAAAAATCTCAATCATCGGGATATGTCTGTTTCAAAATCTCAGCTATCAGGGCATGTCTCTTTAAAAATCTCAATCATCGGGATATGTCTGATTAAACATCTCAGTCATCGTGACATGTCTGTTTAAAAATCTCAGCTATCAGGGCATGTCTCTTTAAAAATCTCAATCATCGGGATATGTCTGATTAAACATCTCATTCATCGTGACATGTCTGTTTAAAAATCTCAGCTATCAGGGCATGTCTCTTTAAAAATCTCAATCATCGGGACATGTCTGATTAAACATCTCAGCTATCAGGGCATGTCTCTTTAAACATCTCAATCATAGGGACATGTCTGATTAAACATCTCAGCTATCAGGTCATGTCTGATTAAACATCTCAGTCGTCGGGACATGTATGCTTAAAATTCTCACCTTTTTTTCTAAATCTCAGCCATCGGGATATCTGGGGTTTTTTAAATCTCAGCTATCGAGCTTTTTTATAAAAGAAAGAATGAACGAACTGTTTTATTTAACGACGCACTCAACAAATTTTATGTTACGTTTATATGGCGTCATATATCGAGAGAGAAACCCGCTGTCGCCACTTAATGGGCTACTCTTTTCGATTAGCAGCAAAGGTTCTTTTATATACACCATCCTACAGACAGGGTAGCACATACCACAGTCTTTGATATATCAGTCGTGGGCCCACCGACGGGTATCGATCCCAAACCGACCGCGCATCAAGCGAGCGCTTTACCACTGGGCTACGTGTCGCCCCTGTCTCTTTAAAACGTTTAGCCATTAGGATATGTCTTTTTAAAATATCAGCTATAGGGACATGTCTCTTTAAAAGCTCAGCCATTGGGACATATGTCTTTAAAATATCAGCTATCGGGTCGTGTGTCGTTTAAAATATCAGCCATCGGGATATGTCTCTTTAAAATAGCATCCATATGTCTGTTTAAAATTTCAACATCGGGACATCTCATCGACCAGGACATGTCTCTTTAAAATGTCAGTAACCGGGAATGTCTCTTTAACATACGAGTTAGCGGGACATGTCTCTTTAACATCTGAGTCATCGGGACATTTATTTCTAAAATCTCAGCCATGTGGACATTAATAAAGAGGAATGGCTAATAAAAACGAATACAGTTAGCCACTGCTTAAACAAAGGCTATGCTGTGTCTCTTTAAAACTTCAGTCATCGGAAAGGGTCACAAAAACAGACACTGGTGTCCACTGGTTAAACAAAGTCTATGCTAGGATTACTGTCACAAAGAATGTGTGGAACTGAAAAAGGAGCATGTCTCTTTAAAGGCAGCACACCACCACCTGGTGTCGGTCCAGGTCCAGGTCCAAAGGGTTTTACGTACACGTTCAGAACAAGCTGTTGTAGCGTACGCCTGTCACAGTCGCGGGGACCGGCCTTGGCCGGTTCCCCTCGTCTGTGACAGGAAAAGGTGTGGGGGTGGGTTAAGGAGGGACCGCCTGCGCTATCAGGTTCAAGAGAGAACCAGTAGCCCAATCAACTTGGAGGCAGGCGGGGGTTTTGTGGGTGCTATGGAATTTCGATACCATTAATTGGCGTGTCCAAAAGGGAAGTTGGGTGCGCAATTTAATTTGAAGGAATTTTGGCGCAATTTTGATGGTCGTTCTAAATGAAACAGGAGTGAGAGCTAGAATTTGATTCTTAGTAGTCCGAAAGAGCTCTTTCTGGTGTCGGTACTTGTAGCAGCTTAATACAGTCAGGTTTAGGAAGTAGGAATATAATGCGCAAGGCCTGTTTAATCGTTTCCTATCGTTCTGACCACTTCTCCTCTTTGGATTTGTACTGCCGACAACCTTCTTTGTACATATCTGGTGCCGCATTTCGCAAAGACCCTCTATAGGTTGTTGTAATTTATACAGAATACATTCTGACACGTTGTATTGAACTGCATGGAGAGTACGTAATTAATGGTGTAACCTTAAGCCCACTGCTGTGTAGGTACAGCTTTTGGATTTATTGAGACATTTTTTAAATTATTAAAAGTGTTCCAGACGGGAATAAAAGGAGATATCATTTCTTGATTTTTGTGTAAGGTAGAACACTCCTTAAAACTGACAATCACGGACCCTCTCAATGTTGTTGTATTTTTTACAGACTGTATTCTAGCATCTACATTGTACTGAACCGCATGGAGTAATTATAGGTGGCGTGCAACCTCAACAACACTCAGCCACTGTAGCACGTATCTTTAAAATCTCAAACCATGTCGGCCCTGAGAAAATTAATAGGACTGGCTAATTAAAACGGACACTCGCTGGTACTTCTGACCATTGGTCAAACAAAACATGTAGTAGATTATACCCAGGCCAGGCGTCTGAACCAGCTGTGAGCGACGTCGGGTCAGAACATCCGCTCGGGGCGCTCTGGTGAAGTGCAGTTTTTTAATCATTATAGAATCACGGCGGCAGTCGTTCTAAAAGGAACTGGCCGATGGCGCTTCAAGAAAATGCCATGTTAACGTGAAACAAAATAACAATTACCGTAAAAGTTGTCAATAACCGACTCTTGTACTGAATTACGGAGTACAGTGAAAAGACATCTAATTAAAGGGGCATTCCTGAGTTTGCTGCATTGTAAGAGGTTTCCGACTAATAAAATATTTCTACGATTAAACTTACATGTTAAACATATTTTCTGGTTTAGTATATCAGTGTCTTTATATACAATGTGTTTCTGGTCGTCTTAATATTTTTAAGAGGCCCAAACTGAATTTTGTCTTCAAATAATTTCGTACGTACGAAAAAACTATATTTTAGGAAATAAGATGAAATTTAACTTAATAGAAATATTAGAACGACCAGAAACTCGTTTAATATTCACACATTAATGTTTTATGCAGAAAAATATATTTGATATGTAATTACAATCGTTAAAAAGTCTCTGTTAGTTGATAACATCTTAAAACGTGCAGCAAACTCGGGAATGTCCCTTTAAGTCAGTGGGGGTGGGCTCTCTTTGAGTAGATTTCACAATGAGGCTCGATTGTTTGCGTTAGATGGAAGGAAAATGATATGAATGTTTCATTAACAACATCTGGGTATGTTTTATTTATACTCAAAAGTAAAAGTCATTGTGAGTGGATTTATGGATGTAAACCAGAGAAAATGTGCATGAAACAGCTCAAAGAAATGCAACCAAGCAGTTGTTGCAGCGATTACATGTTTTGTGCAAGAAACATGGAATATTCGGGAGAAATGCTGTCCATTGTTGACCATAAAAGGCCAGACGTTCATTCGCAAATAATTGCCACTCTGTGCAGCCTTCAGAAGTTCAGAAGTCAGAAAACACCATTAGTGAACTGTTTAATGCAATTTCGTCATGCCACGCCTCAGTGATAATGACAGATGGTGAGTCATAGGGATGCTTCAATCTGGGATCTCGCATCATGTCGTTGCACGTCAATTCAACGTCCACAGAAACAGCATATGGCACTTATGGCACGATATCAATAAAACAACCAGGTCAGAAACCGTCCCCGTGGTGGCCGAAAATCCAACCCGTCGCCAAGATACATGTATCCGAACCACGCATCTGCGAAACAGGTTCCAGCCAGCAATCCTCACAGTCCGTACCATCTCTTTCTCAAGCGTTTAGTGGCCTCAATGAGATGACGATGTCAAGCCTGTATCAGTGCTCAAGGTGGACACACTCGCTACTGACTTTGTGATCTTCGCTCTGGACCCCCTCTAGTTATGTAGCTCATTTGCATATGACAAGTGCGCCGATTTCATGGATTATTGCTCATTTCCATATCTTTAAACTTTTCTCTTTCCATGTTGCGGGCAGCATAGCTCAGTGGTACAGTGCCCGCCTGAAGCGCGGTCGGTCTAGGATCGATCCCCGTCAGCTAACCACTGGTTTTTTTTTTCTCAACATAACCTTATGTCCGACGCCGATATAACCTTAATTATCATGTGTTGAGTGCGTCGTTAAACAAACCAAAAAAAAAAAAAAACTTTCCATGTTATAGCATTTCATACACGGCAGTAAAAACGTATCAAGTAGCTTTGGCTTTTGTATGTCACAATAACTTTTGCCTTTTAGTATATGTATTTATTTAAACTTATTTTAATGTTTATAACCAATTTTGGTTAAAACACACCTTAGCTATCTGGGCTGTCTGTCCAGGACAGTTGGTTAGTTGTTAGTGAGAGAAAAGGGAGTGAAGTGGCCTTGCACTTACCCACTGAGTCGTTAAAACTCGCACTGTGTGGGAGTCGGTACGGCGCAGCGAACCCAGTACCAACCAGCCTTATGTCCGATGGTTTAACCACAACAGTACTGAGGCCGGGTATGTTTTAAACAACGTCTGTTTGGTGTCTAAGGTCCAAAACACAGCGGGATCTGGGTCTGGCGAGTTTGGTACCAGTCGGAAAACAAACACACTGAATCGAGCGTGATAAAACACCGCGTCCGATCTACAGATCTGGCATCAGACGACGTAGAACATGCGCTATATTACCACACTGTCAGGCGTAGCCCATTGGTAGAGCGCTTGCTTGTGGCTCCGTCGGACAAGGCTCGATCCCTGTTGGTGATTCCATTTGGGCTATTTCTCTCTATTGCTATAAAATGTCGAAATTACACAATATTTGACAACCAATAGCCGATGATTAATAAATCAATTGCCTCTAGTGGTGTCGTTAAACAAAACCAATTTTAACTGTTTTCAACTGTCAGACTGGCAGCTGCACAATGTCCCAGTCTTACTTGTGTTTTTTTTTTTTTGTTCTTAATAAACAACAGGAAAGGTGGAATCATTATAATTACTGTTCGTTAATGAATGTCAAAATCTACTATGCTGAACTCATTTTGGATGTAACCGTAGATGGAAAGAAAGAAATGTTTTATTTAAGACGCACTCAACACATTTTATGTACGGTTATATGGCGTCAGACATATGGTTGAGGACCACACAGATTTTGAGAGGAAACCCGCTGTCGCCACTTCATGGGCTACTCTTTCCGATTAGCAGCAAGGGATCTTTTATTTGCGCTTCTCACAGGCAGGCTAACCGTAGATGGTTTCTTCTCGAAGCATCTAGACACAGTTACCAACAATTGTTAGACACCTAATAGATGTACATGGGTGTCGTTACATCAACTGTCTTTACATGTTCTTGCCTTGTCTAATTGTTGCAATATTGTCTTGCCTGTGACAACAGATTTGGTCCGACAAGCGCGTGTTTTCGTTAAAGACCGAATGCCGTGCTAGCCTGCTCCCGAGAGAGAATGCAATTACAACGACTGCTGTGGAATTTTGCATTTGTTTATATGCATTTTCCCATACTACATGCACTGGCATAACCAACGAAGCCAGGGACATAAAATGAAAGCAAAGAATCTGCCTTGGTGGTGTCGTGGTTAAGCAATCGACCTAATGATGGTAGGTACTTAGTTCACAGCCTGGTACCGGTGTAGCAATTGTTGCTGTTAGTCTAATCAGTACAATCCTATGAGTTGTCATGCCACGACCAGAAGCGGCCAGGCCCTTTTTAAGGGCCCTATGGGCAACCTAGGGAGACACCACAGCATCAATTAGGTCTAAATTAACGAGCTACTCTCGACGTACTAAATCAAAACCTATACTAGCTCCGGAAACTTTGTTTTTGACCGGCCGTTCAAAATTGCGTCAAAATTCCTCAATCAAAATTGCTCACTTTTTTCTGTTTGGCATATTAATTGCTCCATTAAAAATTCCATAGCACCACCACCACCCACCCTCGCCTGCTACCGACTTTGTTCCAGGACAAGCGCTACAACAGCTTGTTCTGAATGTACACATGACATGACCGGTGTAGCATTTAATATGCACTCCCCAGTCATTTTTATACGTATAATTTGCGCTCCCCCAGTTATTATTATACGTATAATACGCAATCTCCTCTAATTATTTGCACTCCCCTAGTTATTATTATACATATAATATGGATTGTCCACTACTATGGATAAGTAATGAATACATTCATTGTCTCTTAAAAGAACTTTGGATTGATAACAATTTAAGTGCTATTCGTTGAATATATTTACATTCATTATTAGTCATTATCGGTCCAACAGGGGTTATAGGTTTCATATCGGTCCTTCTGTATGTCCGTCCGTCTGTGTGTTTGTCCGTCCGTCTGTCATACATAATGTTTTCTGGATGGGGTTTTTTTTCTCCTACAATGCCTCGAGATACTGAGCTGAAATTTGGTACATAATTTTATCATATACTGTTACAGATCAAGTTTGACTTTCTTGACGATTTACACATTTTGGCTGAATTATGGTCTTTGAACATAGGGGATACGAAAATTATTTTTCGGACTTTTATACCCCCAGTGCTTCAACATACTGAGCTAAAATTTTGCGCATAGCTTTATAGTGTATCAAGTTTGATTTTCTTGACGATTTACCTATTTTTGACAGATATATGGCCCTTAAATTTAGGAGATACGGAAAAAATTTTCTGGACTTTGTTTTTGCAATGCCTCAAAATATTCAACTAATATTTTGTGTTTAGCTTCACAGATCAAGCGGGCAGTATAGCCCAGTGCTACAGTGCCCGCCTGATGCGCGGTCGGTCTAGGATCGATCCCCGTCAGCTAACCACTGGGTTTTTTCTCGACATAACCACATGTCCGACGCCGATATAACCGTATTTGTAATGTCGTTAAACAAACATATATATATAATCTACACTCCACATTCATTACTATTCAGTTTTATAATATGTATACATGTAAGTATAATGTACACACCATATTCATTATTTAATAATTTACATGTCAGGTGCCTTATCATTCACTTCTCATTATTATAATGTATACTCCACATTTTCATTATACACATGATTTACACACTTTTCTGTTTATTATACACACAACCTACTCTCTGCATTCATCAATATATAATATGTATACTGCATTCCACAATAATGAGGGGCGGAACGTAGCTCAATGAATGTGGAGTTTAGATTATGTGTATAATAATGAATGGGTAGTGTATATTATATGTATAATAATTAATGTGGGGTTTAGATTATGTGTATAATAATGAAAGGGTAGTGTATATTATATGTATAATAATTAATGTGGGGTTTAGATTATGTGTATAATAATGAAAGGGTAGTGTATATTATATGTATAATAATTAATCTGGAGTGATGATTATGTGTATAGGAATGGATTATACTATAATAATTAATGGGGAGTGTGGAGTATGTGTATACTATTGAATGAGTAGTGCAGATCATGTGTATATCAATGAATGAGTTGTGTGTATAATGATGAATGAATGAAGAGTGCAGATTATATGCATATTGAAAAACACAACGTGTCATTTGGCAGAATTGTCAATTGATAATAAACAGTAGGGAGTGTATATATTATATATACATGTATAATAATGAATGGTGAATGCAGATTATATGTATAATGATGAACGGGGAGCGTAGATTATATGAATAGTAATTAATGTTGGTGGTAGGCTATATGCATAACAATGAATGTGGACTTTAGATTATGTCTATAATTATGAATGGGTAGTGTAGATTATTATATATAATAATGAAAATGGAGTATATATTTAATAGATGTGTAATAATTAATGTGAGTTCTATATTATTTGTATTATAATGAACTATTTATTATCATGCACTTTAATTTTATATCATCTACTCACTGCTCTTAGGCTAGTGGAATATAAAAGAAATTAGTTTACGACACCACTAGAGCATACTGATGTATTAATGCACGAATATAGATGTCAAACATTTACTCATTTTGACAGAGAGTCTTAGATTTAGTAAATCCGCTACGAGTTTACGTTAGTAACAATGGATTTTGTTGTATATGCACAATCCCAAAGACATGATAGCACATACCATGTCCTTTGATTTACAAGTCTTCTCTCACTAACCACTAACAACTAACCCACTGTGCTGGACAGACAGCCCAGATAGCTTATGTGTGTGTGCCCAGGACTGCGTACTTGAATCTAAATTGGATATAAGCAAAAACGAAAATAACTACAACTAAATGAAATGAAAACAATTTTTTTTTTTTTTTTTTCTTTTTTTTTTTTTGCTGCTGGGATGTTTGTGGAATGTTTTCTCTTTTGTTTTGCTTTTTTATTTCTCTTTTTTTTATTTTCTCGCTCCAGCCAGTGCACCACAACTGGACAAAGGCCGTGGTATAAATGTATGTGTTTTCCTGTTTGTGGGAAAGTGCATATAAAAGAACCCTTGCTGCATTAGGAAAAATGTAGCGGCTTTCCACTGACGACTACGTGTTAGAATTATTAATTTATCAGTGTCTTCTTTCCTGTTTATTGGTATGCTTCTTATGTTGTGTCTTGTTTGCCATTTGTTTAAAAAAAAGAAAATGTCCTCTTTTATCTGTTTTTATTAAGTTTCTAGCGGGCAGCGTGGCCCAGTGGTACAGTGCCCGCCTGATGCGCGGTCGGTCTAGGATCGATCTCCGTCAGCTGACCACTGGGGTTTTTTCTCGACATAACCATATGTCCGACGCCGATATAACCGTAATTAAAATGTGTTGAGTGCGTCGTTAAACAAACCAAAAAAATATATATATATATTTTTTTATTAAGTTTCTCTTTGTTTGTCGTTTATTTGTGCCGATTATTAGGATCAGCTATTGTTTTTGTTGGGTTTCTTCGTTCTTTGTTAATTACTATCTCAATGTATCTCTCTGGCTATATATATGTATGTCTCTCTGTATGTCTGTCTCTCTTTCTCTGTATGTTTGTTTGTCTGCCTGTTCGTCTGTGTCTGTCTGTCTGTCTATCTATC
>JAECMU010090007.1:0-58070 GCA_016106625.1 Dracogyra subfuscus
GCAGTAGGCATCTTTCCAAGCAGGGAGTCTTATCTGCGATTATTGACATCATATCTGATGGAATATACTGAAGAGTGGGAGGTAGAACGGAGTTATATTCAGCCAGAGAAACTAGAACTGGTAATGATCAAGCGTAAAGAGTTGCTACAAAATGCAGCCTGATATTAGGGGGAGTTTGGAAATTGCGAACTTTTAAGGACACTATCAATTTTTAGAGCTAGCTCAAGATGAGTTAGATGATACATTTGAGTATTATGAATGCCAGTAAGAAAATTTGGGCTATCGTTTTGTACAAGAAGTAATGAACAGTTTAGAATTGGGGGAATTAGACCCAACTTGATTAAAACTTTCCCTTATGGTATTATTTATCAAAAAAGAGAAGATGTTATTTTGGTAGTAGCGATTGCAAGTTTATACAAAGAACTAGAGTATTGGGAGTCAAGAGTTTAAAAACCTGTAGGGTGCTGTTGCCACAGCACCAATGAGGAATACGATAATAATCACACTTGCTCCGAAAGGCTTAATATCGCATCCACATAGGTCGGGTTGTCCTCATCCCGACAATCCCGATTTATTTTGTAGTTCGTAACGAAGTAAGATTTCTTTTTTTGAACTTATTAGAGTAATGAAACCGTAACCTTTTATCATCACAGGATCTATCCTACTCCACAGTAACACTCTTAGCCAAATTCCTAGGCATATCCACATCATTCCCAAGTCTCACGGAAATCTCTAGTGCCAGTAGTTGTGTAACCACCATCATCTCAAAATACTCTACCATAGGGTGAGAGCTGTATTTGGTTTGTATGAAGTCATCTGCTAGGTCAAATGGTTCTGGGCTAATAGCTAGTATAGTAGCATCACGAGCAGAGAGTTCTTCTACATTTGACTTTATCTTGTCGTAGTGCATGGTTTTTGGCATAAGAGCTATGGTGAATAGTTCTGAGTCAGCTAAGGCGATAGGGCCATGCTTCATCTCTCCTGCTGGGTAACCTTCTGCATGGAGGTAGCTAATTTCTTTTAGTTTTAATGCACCCTCTAGGGCAAGCGGGAAGAATATATCACGCCCTATAAAGAAAAATCCATGTCCATGCAAGTAACGCTTGCTTAGTCTATGTAGCTTTGCGTGAAGCTCATCGGTAACCACTAGGGCTTTTGGGGTGTGGAGCATCGCGTCTATCTCTGTTTTGAGCGTCTCTTTTGTGAGAGTGTTTCTCTCTTGACCCATGTAGAGAGCTAACATCCAAAGTACCATACTTTGTGTGGCAAATGCTTTGGTGCTGGCTACTCCTTTTTCTATGCCTGCTCTTGTGAGTATGGTAGCATCACTTTCTCTAACTATAGACGAGTTGTCTACGTTACAGATGCTTAGGCTTTTGAGTCCTGCACGTTTTGCCATCTTCAAGGCTTCCAAGGTATCTGCTGTCTCTCCACTTTGGCTAATGGTAATGAAGAGTGTGTCATCTGTGAGTAGTGGCTCTTTGTATCTAAATTCAGAGGCTATCTCTATGTCACAATGTACTTTGGCTAAACGCTCAAAGAGATAGGATGATGCCAAAGCAGAGTGGTAGCTCGTACCACAGGCACAGATTTTGATAGCGTTAATACCATCAAAAAGTGTATCGTCTATCTCGTCAAAGATGATGCTATCATCTAGCACACGTCCCATCATAGTCTCACCCATGACACGGCTTTGTTCATAGATCTCTTTTTCCATAAAGAATCTATAGCCATCTTTTTGTGCTAGGACTTTGTCAGCTGTGAGAGCTTGCTTAATAAAGCTTTTTTCGCCATTGGCATCAAAGAGTTTGAGTTCACCTTGCTTGGCATATCCATACTCACCATCTTCTAGATAATAGACCTCTGTCGCCTTGCCGATGATAGGGGTATTTGAAGAGGCGAAATAGACATCCTCCCCATTAAATCCTACAAGCATAGGAGAACCATGCTTGGCAAAGTAGATGGTATCTGGATCTGCTTCGGTGATGAGTAGGGTAGCATAGGCACCCTCTAGACGATCAATAGTCTCTTCAAAGGCAGAAAATACATTGGTATTTGTTTTGTGGTTTTTTTCAAAAAGGTGCACGATAGTCTCTGTATCTGTTTGGCTTAAAAATATTACGCCATCGTTTTGTAGCTCCTCTTTGAGTTCTTGGTAATTCTCTATAATTCCATTGTGTACCACATAGCTGTATGCACCAAGGTGCGGATGTGCATTGAGTTCTGTAGGTTTACCGTGTGTTGCCCAGCGTGTATGTCCTATGGAGACCCCAAAGGACTCAGAGGTATAGTTTTTGGTTTTTTCTCTAAGGTTTTCGAGTTTGCCTATAGCCTTAAATTGGTTGAGTTTTGTACCTTCTATTACGGCAATACCTGCAGAGTCATACCCTCTATACTCCAATTCTTGCAGACCGTCTAGCAGTATTTCCTTTTTCTCTTTGTGACCCATATATCCTACAATTCCACACATAGCTACTCCGTTAGTTCTTTGATTATTCTCTCTGTATTATGGCAAAAATTTCCATCTTTTTGGATTAAGAAGAGGTCATTGACTCTATATTTGCTTGTATGTATTTTGGTAGATGCAATGTCTATATTCAGTCTGTCGAATAGGTGTGCTATATATGCCAAAAGAGCTCTTTGGTCTTTGGTGCAAAGCTTTAATGTGCCATATTCTTTGGAGTGCTCGCAGTCTATCTCTATCTCATCTTTTTTGATTTCAGGTTTTTTTGGGGCGATATGTATATTCTCAGTAAATGACTCTATGACAATATCCTCAATCAAAGAAATTTCACTTTCGTCTACCACCTCATCAAAATCTATCCTAAAATATTTAAGGTCATCAAAAAGCTTGGCTACTTCTAGGTTTATTACATTTAGTCTAGAGAGTTTTGAGAGTAGATAGCCTAAACTGAGTGATTTTTGCCTTACTATTTCTATGGTCAAGAATTTACTGTTGGTGATCCTAAACTCATAGTGCTTCGCACCGCCTATCTTTAGACCCATATCAATAATGGATAGTATCTGCTTTGTATCATTATATATAAATAGCTCACTTGAGGGAATAGCCAGTATTTTTTTCTGTATTCTCTTTGGGAGTGCAAGGAAATCTCTGTTTTTTTGAAGAGTGTCCAGTTTTTTAAGCTTTCGTGCAGTGCTATCGAGTATCTTCTTATGCTTTAGTGCTTCTATAGATTCTTTATATAAGGTTCTTAGGAGTTTTGCTTTGAAGTTGCTATATATTCCAACTCCCACGCCACTCATGTCTGCGTAGGTCAGTAGATAAATCATATCTAGCAGCTTTTTCGAGTTAAATCTAGACGCAAACTGCAAAATGGTTTTTTCACTATAGAGGTCTTCTCTTTGTGCAGTATGGCTCATGAGGTCATGGTATTGTATTAATTTTATCCCCGTTTCTATGTAGGGTGCATCTAGCCCGATATTTTTGGCAAAAAGCTTAAATAGAGAGACACCTACTAATGCATGCTCTTTTTTTCTTCCTTTTCCTGAGTCATGCAAAAATGCAGCTATCTTGAGTACATGCTTATCATTTCTATTTAGTGACTTGTACACATCTGCAAGATATGGATCTTCTATGTTTTCCAAATGATACAGGCAGTTTAGAGAATGAACATCGACACTAAAAGTATGGTATCCATCAAACTGTGGCAAATCAATAACTTTTTTGATGGATGGCATAGCATATTTCAAAAGTCTTGCTTCATGTAGTGCCTTAAGGATTGAGCATGATGAGTTTTGATAGAAAATATCTGATACGGAAAGATACATTTTGCTATCAAGCTTCTCTGGTCTGTTAGCAAACACAAGAGTTTTTAGGAGCTGGGGATGTGGATGAAAAGGTACATTAGCCTGCTTATTCATGTAGGTGATTATATCTGAGAGCTCTTTGTTCTGCTTTGGTGGCTCAAGGTAGCCATAATATACATCTGGTGTATATTTGCAAATGAGCTCTTGTAGCCATATTTTTGTATACAAATTTACTATTCTTAGGCATTCGGTAGTTCGTTTGGCAAACCTCATGTGGGCATGAGTAGTATTGTTGTAACCAAGCAATTTTGCAACTTCAGGTATCTTTTCTAGTCTCAGTCGATCCTCTTTTTTTCCTGATGCCAAATGAAGTGCAGAACGGACACGAAACAGAAACTCCAACGCAATGCGATACTGTTTGTATTCAACTTCACTGATAATGTCTGATGGAAGCTCTTTGATGCGAGGAACATTATATAGAAGCTTTGCTATCCAAAAAACTAGATTGGCATTTCTAAATCCTCCAAAACCCTCTTTTAGATTTGGTTCCACGGTAAGAGGAAATTTTTTATGCAACTCTTGCTGTTCCTGTAGTTTTGCTCTTATGAATTTTTCTGGTTTATCTTTGCGTATTTCATAGATTTTATTCTCGATTCCTGTCCATAGGTATTTTGATCCCTCTACAAATCTAGATTCCAATATGGCACTTTTGATGGTAATGTCACTTTTTGCCACTTCGGTCAGTTCCGATATCTCATGAACTCTATGTCCGAGCTTCATGCCGCTATCCCAAAATATATAAAGCATCTTCTCTATAAACTCTTTACTTTGGTAGCCTAGTATATCTTCATAAACTATCATGAGATCAATATCAGAATGCACACATAGCTGCTCTCTGCCATAGCTTCCAAGGGCTGCTATGGTGATAGGTATAGAGTGTTTCATGGGTAGGTAGTTACCAAACATATTTCTTTGGGTCACCTTGTATACGATTTTGACTATGCTGTCTATCTTGTTTGTATGTTTGACTAGAAAGTCCTTGCCACCACTTTTTGAGAATGTCTCAGGCAGTGTTTTAAAATACTCCTTGATATCATCTTTTATGCATTTTGATATCTCAAAATCGCTTGCATTTTCAGATATCAACTGTTCTACTTTTCTACTCAATGCCAGCATGTACTCTGCTCCCTTGGATATGGTTGGTCAATAGAAGCCTTATTTGCTATGCAGTAAGGTTCTAGTGGTATAATACCAAAAATAACTATGGATGTCTCAATGGATTTGATAGCAAAAGTACGCAGGTGTGAGCGACTTACTCGAGAAGAGGGTGAGGCTCTTTACGATTTAGATCTTTATACTCTAGGTGGGCTTGCTGATGAGATTCGTATAGAAAAATTTGGCAAAAAGTCTTATTTCAATATAAATCGCCATATCAATCCTACCAATGTCTGTGCAGATGTCTGCAAGTTTTGTGCCTACTCAGCCACTAGAAAAAATCCAAACCAATACACTATGACACATGAACAGATAGTAGATATTGCCAAACAGGCTCATGCCAATGGTGCAAAAGAGCTTCATATGGTTTCTGCACATAATCCCAGTGATGGTATGGAGTGGTACATGGGTGCTTTTAGAAAAATTAGAAATGAGCTTCCAGATATTCATATCAAAGCAATGACGGCAGCTGAAGTCGATTTTCTTAGCCGACAATACGGGGTAAGTTATGATGAAGTCCTTGATATGATGATAGAGAGTGGTGTGGACAGTATGCCAGGTGGAGGAGCAGAGATTTTTGATGAGAAGGTTCGAGAATACCTCTGCAAAGGCAAGGTTACCTCAGAGCAGTGGCTAGATATTCACAGACGATGGCACAAGAGAGGCAAGCAGTCAAATGCAACGATGCTCTTTGGTCACCTTGAGAGCAGGGCACATCGCATTGATCACATAATACGACTTAGAGATACCCAAGATGCCTATGGCGGATTCAATGCTTTTATACCGCTTGTTTATCAAAAAGAAAACAATTATCTAAAAAACTGCAACTTCCCATCAGGACAAGAGATACTTAAAACATATGCCATATCACGCATAGTATTGGACAATATTCCACACATCAAAGCTTATTGGGCATCAGCCACCATAGGTCTAGCACTTATAGCCCAAGAGTTTGGCTGCGATGACCTAGACGGCACTATAGAGAAAGAGGCAATTCAGTCTGCGGCAGGGGCAAACAGTGCTAGTGGCATGGGTCTAAATGATTTTATAGCTCTGATAAGAAATGCTGGTTTTACTCCAGTAGAAAGAGATAGCTTATATAATGAATTGAAGGTATATTGACATGATTCTCATGATAGACAACTACGACAGCTTTACTTATAATATAGTGCAGTATTGCAAAGAGCTCGGAGCCAATTTAAAGGTTATTAGAAATGATGAGATGACCATCGATGAGATAAGGGCACTAAAGCCTGAAAAGATTATTCTCTCTCCTGGTCCTGCCACTCCTGATGATGCTGGAATAACGCTGGAAGTCATTAAGGAGTTTGCAGAGACTACACCAATTTTTGGCATATGCCTAGGACATCAGAGTATTGCTCAGGCCTTTGGTGGTGAAGTAATCAGGGCAAGAAATATGATGCATGGCAAGACCTCTCAAGTAGAAATAGACTCACAAACACCTATCTTTAAAGATCTACCTTCTGAGTTTAGGGCTACGCGCTATCACTCTCTGACTGTAAACAAAGAGAATCTACCAGACACTATCGTTGCCACATCACATAGCAAGGATGACAATGAGATAATGTCACTACAAATAAAAGATAAGTCCATCTATGGAGTACAGTTTCATCCAGAGTCTATTATGAGCGAGTATGGTCATAAGATGTTGGATAATTTTTTAAAGTTATAAAATATGGTTTTAACAAAAAAGTTTACACCGATAACTTTTACTCTTGTTTATTTTTTACTTCTGGTAGTTGTAGCAGCAACTACACCTATTACTCCTAGCGAAGCACAGCAGTTCTATAGCAATCATTCTACTATAGGTACTATATTAATGCATTGGGGTCAAAACCTTTTGTCTGGTGAGATTGGATTTAGGTTCCCATTTCTACTACTGGGAATATTGAACTCTTTTTTATTTTACAGTATCTCGCAATCTATGCTAAAAACAGAAAGAGATAGTTTTTTGGCTTTAATATTATATTTGCTGCTGCCAGGAGTTGTTGCCTCTGCTGTGCTTTCCAGTAATGCTGTCATTATGTCATCAATGTTACTGCTATTTCTGTTTCTATACTTGAGACAAAGTACTAAATTAGCAATCTTGCCTCTATTTTTTTTAATGTTTGTACATTGGAGTGCATCTTTTTTGTATCTTATTCTGATAGTTTATTTAATTATTAAAAAAGACAAATATATGCTTGTGTACAGCCTTGTTTTGCTGCTAGTGTACATGTTTGTGGGTACCAGTATTCCTAAACAGTCAACAGGGAGTTATTTTTTTGAACTACTTGGTCTATATGCTACAGTACTTTCTCCATTTCTATTTATTTATATATTTTATGCTCTCTATCGAACACTGTTTAGAGGAGGGAGGGATATTATATGGTATATTTCATTTTTGGCATTTATAATGTCTCTTCTGTTTTCTTTGGATGAAAAAGTAAGGATTGTAGACTTTAGTCCATATATCATGATTGGTATTATTGTGGCAGTGAGAACCTATAATCATAGTTTGCGTGTAAGACTCAAGCAGTTTCGAAAAGGATACAGGGTAGCATTTGTATTTATCTGTTTTTCTCTTGTCATCAGCACTTTATCGCTATTGCTCCATCAGCCATTATATAGATTATTGGGCAAAGAGAACTATACTATAGTCAAAGCTGTTTATGAGCCTTATGATTTATCCCAAAAGCTACATAGTCAGGGAGTAGAATGTATAGAGAATATGAAAGAAAAAGCATATGACCAAATGAGATATTATGGCATAAAAAAATGTTACTAAAATACACATATTTTAAATAATTCTATAATCTTTTTTTCTCAAGTTAAGTTAAATTATCCAAATGCTATCATATTGTCACTTACAAAAAAAGGAGAACTCTATGGCTCAAAAAGCGATTAGAGAATACGATGCTAAATCAATATTGGCTAGACATTGGGATAAGTACTTTTCAGATTTTATTTATCCTTATGAGACAGTTTTAGTTAAAAGCGGAGATGAATTGAGAGAGGTTGCAAAAGATAAAGCATGGCTGAAAGAAAAAAGTTTGGTGGTTAAACCAGATATGCTTTTTGGCAAAAGAGGCAAGAACGGACTAGTACTGTTTAAAGATCAAAAGCCTGGCGATGCAACTCTTGAAAAAGCTATTTCATGGATCGATGAAAAAGCAAGTCAGAAACAAAAAGTATATTTCTCATTCGATGGTGATACCCCAACAGGCGAACCAAGTGTAGATATGTTAACACATTTTTTAGTTGAACCATTTGTTCCTCATTCTCAAGAAGAGGAGTACTATGTATCAGCTACTTGTGTAGGTGATGATGATGTTATCTATATGTCCGCTGAGGGAGGTATGGAAGTTGAAGAGGGCTGGGACGAGAAGGTAACTGAAGTTGCTTTCCCTATTACTGCAACAGAAGAGGAGATTGCAGAAAAAATTAGAGCAAATGTTCCTGCAGATGTGGCAGATAAAGACAAAGAAAATTTTGCAAAATTCTGTATAGGTTTTTTCAAGGCATATAGAGAGCTTAACTTTGCATACCTTGAAATCAATCCTTTTGTAGTGCAAGGCAATAAAATTGAACTCCTTGATATGGTTGCAAAACTAGATGATACAGCTGGATTCATGATGGTAAGCGAGTGGGGTGATGTTCCCTATCCAACTCCATTTGGAATGGAAGAAAAATCTCCAGAAGAGGAGGCTGTAGAGTTAGCAGACAGTAAAACAGGAGCATCCCTTAAACTTACGCTACTTAAACCAGAAGCTAGAATCTGGACGATGGTTGCTGGTGGCGGTGCTTCAGTTGTATACGCTGATACTATTGCAGATATGGCAGGAATCGAAGATTTGGCAAACTATGGTGAATACTCTGGTGGACCAACAACTGGTGAGACTAAATTCTATGCAGAGACACTTTTTGATCTTATGACTCGAGAGCCTGACCCACAAGGAAGAGGAAAAGTTCTTATTATTGGTGGAGCGATTGCTAACTTTACAGATGTTGCCAAGACATTTACGGGGATTATTCAAGCACTTGAAAATTACCAAGATAAGCTAAAGGCTGTAGATACAAAAATCTATGTCAGAAGAGGTGGACCAAACTATGAAAAAGGTCTAAAAGATATTAAAGAGGCAGCTGACAAAATGGGTCTTTACATCGAAGTTTATGGACCAGAGACACATGTAACAGACATCGTGCGTATGGCATTAGAGAAGTAAGGAGAAGAGATGGAAAAATTATACACTAAAGATACACAAGCGATTTTTTGGAATAACAATAAAACAGCAATCCAGAGAATGTTGGATTACGACTACACGATTAAAAGAGAAAAGCCATCGGTGGCCGCTATTGTCGCCCCTACAAGCTCAAACAAGTTCGAAAAGTTCTTTTATGGTTCCGATGAAGTTATGATCCCTCTTTACAAAACAACAGCAGAAGCAAAAGAAGCACAACCGCAAGCTGATGTACTTTTGAACTTTGCGTCGTTCAGAACAGCATATGATGTAACTATGGAGGCACTTGAGATTGGTGGTTTCTCGTCTATGATGATAACAGCGGAAGGAATTCCAGAGAGACTGGCAAGAAAAATGAACCAAACAGCTCGGGAGAAAAATGTAACTGTGATCGGGCCAGCAACAGTTGGTGCAATTACTCCAGGTGCATTCAAAGTAGCAAATATTGGTGGAACTATCTCTAACATCATTAACTCCAAACTTCACAGAGCAGGAAGTTGTGGGCTTGTAACTCGATCAGGTGGACTTTTCAACGAGCTTGCAAATATAATAGCTATTAACGCTGATGGCATTGCTGAAGGTGTTGCAATCGGTGGAGATAGATTTGTTGGTTCAGTTTTTATTGACAACCTGTTGAGAATGGAAAAAAATCCAGATGTTAAATATATGCTTCTTCTTGGAGAGGTCGGCGGTACTGAAGAGTACAAGGTAATCGAAGCTATAAAAAATGGTCAAATTACTAAGCCAATCATCGCATGGTGTATAGGCACTATCGCTAAACATTACGATAGTGGTGTTCAGTTTGGTCATGCAGGTGCTTCAGCAAATGCAGAGAGCGAAACAGCAGAGTATAAAAACAATGCGATGAAAGAGGCAGGAATCCATGTTCCAAACTCATTTAATGATATTCCAGCCTTGATAAAAGAGGTATACGAGTCTTTGAGTCTTGAGTCAATTCCAAAACCAGAGATAAATACCCTTCCTGCAAGCAGAAGAAGTAAACAGTTTATCTGTACTATTTCTGACGATAGAGGTGAAGAGGCAACATACGCAGGTTTCCCAATCTCTAGTGTTGCACTTCCAAGTACAGGCAAAGGTATAGGAGATGTTATTTCACTACTATGGTTCAAAAAACAGTATCCAAAATGGGCTACAGAGTTTATCGAGACTGTTATTAAGACCGTAGCAGATCATGGGCCAGCGGTTTCAGGAGCTCACAATGCAAAAGTAACAGCAAGAGCAGGCAAGTCTGTTGTTGAGTCACTTGTGACTGGACTCCTTACGATTGGATCAAGATTTGGAGGAGCTATTGATGGTGCGGCAGAGTATTTCAAATATGCTGATGACAACAACCTCTCTCCAAAAGAGTTCCTAGGATATATGAAAAAGCAAGGTATTCCAATTCCAGGAATTGGTCATAGAATTAAGTCACTTAAAAACCCTGATCTTAGAGTCAAAGGGCTTATGGATTTTGCTAAAGATAATTTCCCTGCAACATCACTTCTTGATTATGCAAGAACTGTTGAAGCATTGACTACAAGTAAAAAAGAGAATTTGATACTTAATGTTGATGGAACTATCGGTATTCTTATGGTAGATATGTGGAGAGCTCTAGATTATTCTGAAGAAGAGATTAATGAGTTTATTGAAAGTGGTACACTCAATGCATTCTTTATTATTGGTCGCTCAATTGGATTCATCGGACATGTATTGGATGAAAAGAGATTGGCAATGCCTATGTATCGCCACCCAATGGATGACATTCTTTATGATGTTCAGAAAGCCGAAGAGATATAGTAGCTAACCTATTCTCCTGTGTTCTCTCTTGTAGTTAAACTTGTTACAAGAGAGATACCTAGTCAGACTCGCAATTTCGAACTTCCTTTGCATATAAACAGCAACAAAACAAACTTTTCAAAAAAAATCCAAAAAAACCTCAAATACCCTTGACATTTAAAAACTTACCAGCTATAATACGCGTCCACAAATACAGAGACCTTATGTAAAGGACTCATTTAATGTGCTTGTTTATCGAAAGATAATGATCTTTGACAACCGAATATAAGTTAAACAATCAACCGTCTATTTGGGTTTTGATTTTACTAATTTGTTCGTAACAAATTAGATAGATGAAACTTAAGATAGATATTTTAAGTGATTCTGACAAATGGTTCAAACCATTTTCATTCACTGTTGCATCTTATCTAAGTGAGCCGTAAGGCGAACCTTCAGTGAGAGGAATTGAACAGGGACTTTGTTCCTGTTCAAGGAGACAGTTTTAATGGAGAGTTTGATCCTGGCTCAGAGTGAACGCTGGCGGCGTGCTTAACACATGCAAGTCGAACGAGAACGGCTCTAGCTTGCTAGAGTGTCAGCTAAGTGGCGCACGGGTGAGTAATGTATAGTTAATCTGCCCCTTGGAGGGGGATAACGTTTGGAAACGGACGCTAATACCCCATACTCCTAATTTCGTAAAGTTATTAGGGAAATGTCTTTTCGCCAAGGGATGAGACTATATGGCATCAGGTAGTTGGTGGGGTAATGGCCCACCAAGCCAATGACGCCTAGCTGGTCTGAGAGGATGATCAGCCACACTGGTACTGAGACACGGACCAGACTCCTACGGGAGGCAGCAGTGGGGAATATTGCACAATGGAGGAAACTCTGATGCAGCAACGCCGCGTGGAGGATGACGCATTTCGGTGTGTAAACTCCTTTTATATGGGAAGATAATGACGGTACCATATGAATAAGCACCGGCTAACTCCGTGCCAGCAGCCGCGGTAATACGGAGGGTGCAAGCGTTACTCGGAATCACTGGGCGTAAAGCGCGCGCAGGCGGGCTTGAAAGTCAGATGTGAAAGCCTATGGCTTAACCATAGAACTGCATTTGAAACTTCAAGTCTAGAGTCTGGGAGAGGAAGATGGAATTAGTTGTGTAGGGGTAAAATCCGTAGAGATAACTAGGAATACCAAAAGCGAAGGCGATCTTCTGGAACAGTACTGACGCTGAGGCGCGAAAGCGTGGGGAGCAAACAGGATTAGATACCCTGGTAGTCCACGCCCTAAACGATGAATGTTAGTCGTTGGAGTGCTAGCCACTTCAGTGATGCAGCTAACGCATTAAACATTCCGCCTGGGGAGTACGGTCGCAAGATTAAAACTCAAAGGAATAGACGGGGACCCGCACAAGTGGTGGAGCATGTGGTTTAATTCGAAGATACGCGAAGAACCTTACCTGGCCTTGACATTGATAGAATCCCGTAGAGATACAGGAGTGCCCTTCGGGGAGCTTGAAAACAGGTGCTGCACGGCTGTCGTCAGCTCGTGTCGTGAGATGTTGGGTTAAGTCCCGCAACGAGCGCAACCCTCGTGACTAGTTACTAACGGTTAGGCCGAGGACTCTAGTCAGACTGCCTCCGCAAGGAGGAGGAAGGTGAGGACGACGTCAAGTCATCATGGCCCTTACGGCCAGGGCAACACACGTGCTACAATGGTTAGGACAATGAGACGCAATACCGCGAGGTGGAGCAAATCTATAAACCTAATCTCAGTTCGGATAGTAGTCTGCAACTCGACTACTTGAAGCTGGAATCACTAGTAATCGTAGATCAGCTATGCTACGGTGAATACGTTCCCGGGTCTTGTACTCACCGCCCGTCACACCATGGGAGTTGATATCACCCGAAGCGGGGAAGCTAAACTGGCTACCCTCCACGGTGGTATTAGCGACTGGGGTGAAGTCGTAACAAGGTAACCGTAGGAGAACCTGCGGTTGGATCACCTCCTTTCAAGAGTATAAGCAGTGTTGTCTCACAATGACACTGCCACAATAAACAGGGGTTTGGTGTTGCAATGTTGACTCGCAAGAGTAAACATTCACACACCTGACCTCAAACAAACAGGGGTCTAGCTTAGGTTAGACACCCAGCCATATTAGATGGTTGATTGTAAGACAAACTATTCGGTTGTCAAAGATCATGGATCGTGTTCTTTGACATATAAAGATGCGGGTCATGGGTTGACTTTCTGTGAAAGTAAAAAGCCTTGACCTGCACCTGTAAGGGGCGTATAGCTCAGCTGGTTAGAGTGCACCCCTGATAAGGGTGAGGTCCCAGGTTCAAGTCCTGGTACGCCCACCATTTTTGGCGTATTGCACGAAAATTTTAAATTCATTTGCTTTTAGCAAACTTCATTTAAAACATTTCGCACAATTCACTCAAAAATTATCTTAGCGAGTAATGACTTAATGAATACAATAGTTATTAAAACTATTCACTATTCACTATTCACTAAAATTGGGGAATTAGCTCAGCTGGGAGAGCGCCTGCTTTGCACGCAGGAGGTCATCGGTTCGATCCCGTTATTCTCCACCATTTGATGCATATTGCACAAAAGTTTTTGACTCACTTGCTATTAGCAAGCTTCGCCAAAAACATTTTGCACAATCTACACCAAATTAAGTAAAAGAAGTTTAATAGAAGTATTTGTAGGGGCATCCTTTATGGGTGCCCTTATGAAATGTTTCTATTAGACTTTATGTCTAAATGTTTTTTAACTTATCATTGTTAAGAGTCTAACGTAATGTTGTATGGTGATCAATTTATTGATTGTCATAAAACAAATTACAATTTAACAAGAAAAGACATTATAATTGTTGTTCTTCACAAAGTGAAAGCTTTAGTGAGATGAAGGCATCTGGACTTTGTTCAGGTGGCAGAAGACAATAATGGTGACTATTCTTCCAAGCGAAAAACTCATTAGAATACAGAAATGTATTTATTAGAAGATAGAGATATCTTCGAACTTATTAAAAGACGACAAAAAAAGATTATTACGGGACATTGGTTGACTTCTGCTTGCAGAAGTAAAGCTGTGTCCTATGGATCATTTTTGCATTTAATAAGGTAGTGCCTTAGATTAACAAAATTAATCTAAGGGCAGATGGTGGATGCCTAGGCAAAGAGAGGCGATGAAAGACGTACTAGGCTGCGATAAGCCGTGTGGAGCTGCCAAGAAGCTTTGATACACGGATTTCTGAATGGGGCAACCCAGCTTACAGCGATGTAAGTTACCCTTCGGGGAGCGAACCAGGGGAAGTGAAACATCTCAGTACCCTGAGGAAAAGAAATCAACCGAGATTCCCCTAGTAGCGGCGAGCGAACGGGGACCAGCCCTAAACTCTGTAGGGTGTTAGTAGAATATGCTGGAATGCATGACCGTAGAGGGTGAAAGTCCCGTATACGAAAACTAACTACAGATTATTCGAGTAGGTCGGGACACGAGAAACCTTGACTGAATATGGGAGGACCACCTTCCAAGGCTAAATACTACTCTTTGACCGATAGTGCACAAGTACCGTGAGGGAAAGGTGAAAAGAACCGCGGTGAGCGGAGTGAAATAGAACCTGAAACCATCTGCCTACAATCATTCAGAGCGGGATTGTGTGCCTCTTAAAGCAGTTGTTTTAAGAGTCTCACGATGGAACGGAGTTGGAGCAAAAGCCCCAATCTCCTACGCTGACGCTAAGTCCTCTTCAGCAGAGGGCTCACGAGACTAGTCTCGTTAAGCACACTAGTGTGCGAGCCTACTGCTGAAGTAAACCCAGTGTTAACGTAGCTATCTGGACTTTGTTCAGAGAGCGTACTTTCGTGTAACTCTTGAAATAACTATTTTAAGAGGTACACATCCGTGATGGACTGCCTTTTGCATAATGAGCCTGCGAGTTGTGGTGACTAGCGAGGTTAAGGATACCCGAAGCCGTAGCGAAAGCGAGTGTTAACCCGCGTTTAGTTAGTTGCTGCAGACCCGAAACTAAGTGATCTATCCATGGGCAGGTTGAAGCTGGTGTAAGAGCCAGTGGAGGACCGAACGGGTGAAGGTTTAAAACTTCTCCGATGACCTGTGGATAGGGGTGAAAGGCCAATCAAACTTAGTGATAGCTGGTTCTCTCCGAAATATATTTAGGTATAGCGTCATGTTCGAAGCATAGGGGGGTAGAGCACTGATTGGGCTAGGGCCTATACCAAGGTACCAAACCCAGTCAAACTCCGAATACCCTATGTGAATTCATGGCAGTCAGGTTGTGGGTGATAAAATCCATGATCGAAAGGGAAACAGCCCAGACTACCAGCTAAGGTCCCAAAGTTCTATTTAAGTGGAAAAGGAGGTGGGGTTACTTAGACAACCAGGAAGTTGGCTTAGAAGCAGCCATCTTTTAAAGATAGCGTAACAGCTCACTGGTCTAGTGATCCTGCGCCGAAGATATAACGGGGCTAAAATAGACACCGAAGCTGTAGATTTGTACATTAGTACAAGTGGTAGGAGAGCGTTCCTGTCAGCGTTGAAGCCATACCGGTAAGGAGTGGTGGAGCGGCAGGAAGTGAGCATGCAGGCATGAGTAGCGATAAAAGGAGTGAGAATCTCCTTCGCCGAAAACCCAAGGGTTCCTACACTATGCTCGTCAATGTAGGGTTAGTCGGGTCCTAAGTCGAGTCCGAAAGGGGTAGACGATGGCAAATTGGTTAATATTCCAATACCAACTAATAGTTTTATACGATGGGGGGACGCATAGGGTTAAACGAGGTCACTGATGGATATGTGGCTCGAAGGGTGTAGATAAGCTGGATTGGAAAATCCGCCGGCTATTTTCGAGACCTGACAGGCTGCTTGCAATCTTCGGATGAATAGCAGAATCGTTGATACCGTCGTGCCAAGAAAAGCCTCTAAGTTTATTATTAGTTGCCCGTACCGTAAACCGACACAGGTGGGTGAGATGAGTATTCTAAGGCGCGTGGAAGAACCCTGGTTAAGGAACTCTGCAAACTAGCACCGTAACTTCGGAATAAGGTGTGCCTCCTGCTGTATAGGGATTTACTCCCAAAAGCGGCAGAGGTTGCAACAAAGAGTCCCTCCCGACTGTTTATCAAAAACACAGCACTTTGCTAACTCGCAAGAGGATGTATAAGGTGTGACGCCTGCCCGGTGCTTGAAGGTTAATTGATGGGGTTAGCACTTCGGTGCGAAGCTCTTGATCGAAGCCCAAGTAAACGGCGGCCGTAACTATAACGGTCCTAAGGTAGCGAAATTCCTTGTCGGTTAAATACCGACCTGCATGAATGGCGTAACGAGATGGGAGCTGTCTCAACCAGGGATCCAGTGAAATTGTAGTGGAGGTGAAAATTCCTCCTACCCGCGGCAAGACGGAAAGACCCCGTGCACCTTTACTATAGCTTGACACTGCAATTGGGATATAGATGTGCAGGATAGGTCGGAGGCTTTGAAACCGTGACGCTAGTCATGGTGGAGCCATCCTTGAGATACGACCCTTCTGTATTCTGATTGCTAACTTACGGCAGTTATCCTGTCGGAGGACAATGTCTGGTGGGTAGTTTGACTGGGGCGGTCGCCTCCTAAAAAGTAACGGAGGCTTACAAAGGTTGGTTCAGAACGGTTGGAAATCGTTCGTAGAGTATAATGGTACAAACCAGCTTAACTGTGAGACATACAGGTCGAACAGAGACGAAAGTCGGTCATAGTGATCCGGTGGTTCTGTGTGGAAGGACCATCGCTCAAAGGATAAAAGGTACGCCGGGGATAACAGGCTGATCTCCCCCAAGAGCTCACATCGACGGGGAGGTTTGGCACCTCGATGTCGGCTCATCACATCCTGGGGCTGAAGCAGGTCCCAAGGGTACGGCTGTTCGCCGTTTAAAGTGGTACGCGAGCTGGGTTCAGAACGTCGTGAGACAGTTCGGTCCCTATCTGCCGTGGGCGTTGGAAGATTGAGGAGAGTTGACCCTAGTACGAGAGGACCGGGTTGAACGAATCACTGGTGTACCAGTTGTCCTGCCAAGGGCATCGCTGGGTAGCTACATTCGGATGAGATAACCGCTGAAGGCATCTAAGCGGGAAGCCAACTCCAAGATGAATCTTCCCTGAAGATCCGCAGAAGACTACTGCGTTGATAGGCTGGATGTGTAAGTGATGAAAGTCATTTAGCTGACCAGTACTAATAGATCGACTGTATTTTTTTAATCTTCATTGGCACTACCTTATTAAGTGCAAATAAATTTGCCCTTAAAGTGTAGAGTGAGGAACTAAGAGTGAAGAGTGATGGTATGCGAACAAGTTCGATATTGTTATCTGAATGCTTGGTTCTTTGCTTGTGAGTATTTAGATTATAATTGTAAGAGAGTAAAAGAAAAAGAGATAAAAGCATTACGAAGTAATGCATACTGACACTCTTCATTCTTCACTCTTCGTTCTTCATTATGTTCGGCTCTTAACTATGATAAGTTATTATTACTTCATAATATATGTAAACTCTTAACCGAGAGAAGTATGTACACTGCGGTGTTTATATTTCTCTTGGTGGTGCTGTTAGAGAGAGGGTCATACCCAGCTCCATTCCGAACCTGGAAGTCAAGCCTCCCATCGCCGATAATACTGCAGGCTACGCTTGTGGGAATGTAGGTCAGTGCCATCTTGAGAGTTTTACTTCTTTTTTACTTTTATTTTTTTATTTTCCTGATTTTGTTTTATTTTGGCTTTCTTATTGTCTGCTTCAATAATGTTTTTATGAGGTTCCTTCTAAAAAAGTGTGGGTAAATTTCCACCTAAACTTCCTTAAGCCTATGGTTAACCAAAGAGAAATCTAATACCAAATCCAAATAAAATCATATACCCAAAATTGCTCATATTGCACACATCTATACCATACTCTAAATTTGAATTAGCTATGGCTAGTTCTGCATTTAGAGTATGGCATACCTGTACGCAACCTAAACAGATTTATGATATATCATTTAATTTGTATTTGGTATAACTTACCAGTGAGCAAATAGACAATAATCTTATAGTTTTTAAATGTCTTGTATCCTCTAGCTTTAGATTTTGTAGCTTGAATAGCAGAGTTTAATTGCATTGCCATTATGTACTTTAAAGTCCTCTGCAAAGCGTTGTAAGGTGTTACCTTTTTTAAAGTCTATATAGATATCCAGCCTTTTGGATTCAATATCAAATTTTAAATCTTTTACAAACCATGGATCTGTTACATTTAATGTCATTTGGAATAATTCTTTTGTCATGGAAGATTCCTTGTATGATTTTTTATTTAAATTATAGCTTATACCAAATACAAATTAAATGATATATCATAAATCTGTTTAGGTTGCGTACAGGTATGCCATACTCTAAATGCAGAACTAGCCATAGCTAATTCAAATTTAGAGTATGGCATAGATGTGTGCAATATGAGCAATTTTGGGTATATGATTTTATTTGGATTTGGTATTATTCTTGGTTACCCACACTTTTTTAGAAGGAACCGAATCAGAGCAATCAATCAAAAAGGAGGAGAAGTATAGGCAGAATAGATATTTTTTGGCCCAAGCGTATAGTACCAGTTCAAAAACAGGTTTCATAATGGTATTGGAGAGGTTTTATGTTGGAATGGATTTATTTGGGTTGACTTATATAAGAAAAACTGATATACTTCAATAATCTGGTCTGACCAGATTATTTTATAAGGGGTTCATAATGGACGATAATCTTTATCTATATGGTACAAATGAAGAGCCCAAAAAGAAAGAACTATATAAAATAGAAGACTTTCAGTTTTACTATTCCGAAGGAGAACTGGAAGAGGTAAGGTATAAGTCAGTAGAAATTTTGAGAAAGATCTCTTTTTTAATTAGAGATGAAAACTGGGGAACGTGGTCTCTTCATGTGGACAAGCTTGCCAAGACTGAGACAGAAGAAGAAATGGATCTAGTTATAGACGGCTACTTTTTTATGAACCAGAAAGACAAGTGTCCCTTTGTGACAAAACTAAAAATTAGAAACAATAAAACATTTTCGCTGTCTACTACTATTACACCATGTAACAATATTTTGACAAATAGGGCAGGCTTCATTCTTCTCCATCCTTTAGATGGTGTTTGCGGAAAAGAGGTGGTGGTTACTTCAGGGGACAAGACAGCCACAAGGAAATTTCCATATCTTGTATCTCCTATACAGCCGCTATTGAACGTTAATAGGATTAAGCAGAGCATCAAAGGGGTTGACCTAGAGATAGTACTGCATGCAGACAGTGCTTTTGAGTGCGAAGACCAAAGAAACTGGACAGACGCCTCCTATAAAACCTACTATCGTCCGCTCAGTGATCCTTTTCCGTACAAATTGATACGCAATCAAAGTGTTACGCAAGAGATAACCATCAATATCTTATCATGCAATGATGACAAAATAGAACAGGCAGTGGTCATACGAAGTAAACTTGAAGAGAAGATGCCAATCTTGTATGAATATTGTGATAAGAGTGTTTTGGATCCAGGCAGTATATCTGTGACAGGCAAAAAAATCATCAGGATAGATAGTACAAAGATAGATTGGCGTGATAAATTGCAGCCAAAAGATGGATTAAAAGAAAAGAAAGAGTTGATTCTTGAAGTGATTCTTCCAGATAATGAAAAGGAGTCAGACAACATTCTAGAGGAGATTTCGCAGATAGTACCAGAAAACACATATCTTATTCCTCTCCCACAAGGTTATCTCAAGAGTTACCAACCCATGGGTGATTTTCCACTTCACTTGACTCCTTCTCAAGCACTCGTGATAGCAAATCGATATTTTAAAAAAGAATTTTTGGGCGCTGGGGTACTCACATATTTTACGGAGTTCAATAGATGTGGTATTGCCTCTCATTTGGCTGGCTTTATTTATCATTGTAACAGTGCAACCATACATGATACAGACGATACATCAGTTATGCAGACATTAGAGTCTCTGCCATTTGTCTATGAGACCGCAAAGGCTAGAACAGGCTCATACCTGCCGTATAGACTTGGACTTTCAACAATAGCACTGCAGAGTAATCCGTACGGTGATTCCATGGGGGAAAATGAGAGCAATACTAGGGCAACTATGAGTTCCTTTGACCCTAGACATCGTGGACTGTTCGGTGCGTCATGGATTGTTGGTTTTGTGGCAACAACACAGGGTCATAGCCTGCAGAGTTTCTGCTTCTCTTCGGAGCAAGGTGCTTTTGCAAGCAGAAGTAATAGCGAGTTCTATCCCGTTTTCCATATATTAAAAGTTTTGGCAAAAGCATCAGGAAAATCAAGAGTTTTACCTCCCGAGATCAAAGATCTTGCACTTGTGTACTGGAAGGAAGGTGTTCAGACACATGGGTTGGTTGCCAACATGACTCAAAAGCATATCAATGTTAACCAAAAGGAGCTGGCTATTTCAGGTATGAAGGTTGCAATATTGGATAAGAGCAGTGCTCGGAAGGTAGGTAGCGAGGAAGATTTCTTTAAAAAAACAAAAAAAACAAAAAATATCAATTTGACAGAGTACGCAGTATGTTATTTTCAAGAGGAGGTTATAAATGAGTAGTATACGGGGAGTTTTGATAGGTTGTGGGTTTTTTGCCGAAAACCAGATGTACGCATGGCACGATCTTGGTGTTGAGATAGTCGGCGTCTATAGTAGGAGTATAGACAAGAGTAGATACTTTGAAAAAAAGTTTGGTGCAAAGGCTTATGATAATATTGACACTATGCTGAAGGAGTGTAAACCATTTTTTATAGATATAGTCACACCGTCACATAGTCATTTGGAGGTTATTGAGCAGGTAGCAAAATATGAAATAAATATAATTTGCCAAAAGCCCTTTGCAGACAGCATGGATGAAGTGCTACAAATTATTGATGTTGCCAGCAAAACTTCTCTTGTCATTCATGAGAATTTTCGCTATCAAAAGCCATTTATGGTAGCAAAAGAGATGATTGATCAGGGAGATATAGGCGAGCTGTTTTATGCGAATTTTAGCTTTAGAAGTGGATTTGATGTATATAAGGCACAACCCTATCTTGCAACAATAGATCGTTTTACACTTATGGACATAGGAACACACTTATTTGATCTGGCAAGATACTTTTGTGGAGAGGTCGAGGAGATGAATTGTCTGACTCAGCGTGTAAACAAAAGTATTAAGGCTGAAGATGCATTTTATGCTTCACTGAAACATAGAAATGGCATTATAAGCAATGTAGATTGCTCCTATTATACGACCATAAAGCCAGACCCCTTTCCGTTACCTGTTGCTTCTTTCGAAGGACTGAAAGGTACTATTAGAATCGATTCTTCCTACAATCTAACCCTGACAACAAAAGAGAGCCAGACTATAAAAAATATTAGACCAGAAACTCCAGAGTGGGGAGACAAAGACTTTTCACTGGTTCAAGACAGTGTTGTCAATTTCCAAAAAAATTATATTGATTCGCTAGCCTCTGGCACAACACCGGCAACACATGCACTAGATAATTTGAAAACGATGGAGTTGGTCTTTGCAGCATACAAGAGTGCAACGGAACTTAGGAGGGTAAAATTATGAGCACTATATATGCAACCTATTTTATAGAGTCCAGTCAAGACATACCAAAAGTTGCAGAGATTATAGCTGGAGAGCAATCCAGTGGTACCTTTGTAACACTCCCATACGAGAGCGAAGAGCTAAAGCGTCGATCTAGAGCGGTAATCGAACAGATAGATATTGTTGGCGAAGTATATCAGCCATCACTTCCGATAGCTAGACAAAAACAGGCATCAGCGTATAAGCAAGCTATCATAAGACTATCATGGAACCTTGACAATATGGGAGTTTCGTTACCTAATGTGCTGACAACAATTATGGGGAATCTATTCGAACTGTCACAGTGTTCCGCACTAAGACTATTGGATGTTGAATTGCCTGATGAATTTACCGATAAATATCCTGGCCCAGCATTTGGTATAGATGGTACCAGAGAGCTAAGCGGTGTATATGGTAGACCCCTTATAGGAACCATTATAAAGCCGTCAGTTGGATTGAATCCGTTACAAACTGCTCAAATGACCAAGGAGTTGGTAGCTGCCGATATAGACTTTATCAAAGATGATGAGTTGCAGTCTGACGGATTTCATTGTCCTTTTAAAGAAAGGGTTGAGGCGGTTATGAGAGTTGTCAATGACTACGCACAGCAGAATGGCAAAAAAGCTATGTACGCTTTTAATATCACTGGTGATATAGATGAAATGAAACTACGGCATGACATTGTCAGAGAATTTGGCGGTACTTGTATTATGATGAGCATGCATAGCGTTGGTATTGCTGCCTTTACGGAAATAAGAAGACACTCAGAGCTTCCTATACATGCCCACAGAAATGGTTGGGGATTGTATAGTCGCTCTCCGTACATCGGCATAGAGTATACTCCATGGCAAAAGATATGGAGGCTGGCTGGTGCAGATCATTTGCATGTCAACGGCATAGACAATAAGTTTTGTGAAGAAAACGAAAGCTCTATCAGGTCTGCAAAAGCTGTACTGACACCGCTGTATGAGAAAAAACCATATGTCAGCATGCCTGTTTTTTCGTCAGGGCAAAGTGCTGTACAGGTTGAGGCGACATACAGAGAACTTCATTCTGTCGATCTTATATATGCGGCCGGAGGAGGAATCATGGGTCATAAAGGTGGTATAAAATCAGGTGTTGATAGTCTTAAGCAGGCGTGGGATGCTGCAATGAGGGGTATCCCTGTTAAAGAATATGCAAAGAGTCATTTGGCTCTCAAAGAAGCCTTGGAGGTATACACAAAATGAATCCTGTAGACACAAAACCGTTAATTACATTTTATGGAGATGATTTGACTGGGACAGTCGCTGTCATGGATGTGCTGGTCTCATATGGTCTTAAGGCAGTTGTCTTTTTAGATCCACCAAGTTCTGATCAGTTGGATAGCTTCAGAGATTACAATGCTGTAGGTCAAGCAAGCTTGGCAAGATCAAAAGATATTAAATGGATGGATGAGCATCTTGCAAGAGATTTTAAAAAACTGAAAAAACTGGGTGCACCCATATTTCACTACAAGACATGCTCTACACTAGACTCTTCGCCGAAAATTGGTTCTATTGGTAGGGTTATCGAGATAGGGTCAAAAATATTTGGAGGAAATCCGGTCATATTTATAGCGGGAGCCCCTGCGATCAAAAGATATCAGCTCTTTGGAAATCTATTTGCGGCCAATGATCAATCTATATATAGACTGGATAGGCACCCAGTCATGAAAAACCACCCAGTAACACCCATGGATGAATCAGATGTTGGATTGCATCTTGCCAAGCAGACAGATATACCAATAAGAAATATCAATATTCTTGAACTTCCTCATGTCGAAAATATATCGCAAGATGAGCCTGGCATCGTACTTTTAGACACACTTGATGAGGCTTCCCTAGTCAAAGCTGGAGAGATCATCTGCAATACAATAGTTGATGGTATATTTTGCGCAGGGTCACAAGGTATTGAATATGCCCTATGTGCCTATTGGCAAGCAATAGGTACATTACAGCAACCAGTATTGAGCAGAATAGAGCCTGTCGAAAGTATGCTGGCTGTATCTGGTTCCTGCTCCAATGTAACTAAGTCTCAAATTCTTCATGCGAACGAACATCAAGATTTTGTTTGTCTGGAATTGGATCTGGCAATGTTGAGTAATAGTGAGAGCTTGTCTGGGGAAGTGCAAAAGAAGGTCGATCTTGCCCTGGCAGCTCTAAAAGAAAAAAAAGCACCACTCGTCTATAGTTCATTGGGTGAAAATGAAGATTTGACACAAGAGCAGAAGGATATCATAGGTGAAGCCCTAGGGGAGATAACCTATCAAGTAATCCAGAGGACAAAGATAGAAAGAGTTGTTGTGGCAGGTGGAGACACCTCGGGACAAGTAAGTAAAAAGCTTGGTATCTATGCCCTAAGCTCCTTAAATACGGATCCTGGACATGGAGGGTTGTGTCAAGCCTTTAGTGTGCACAGTGAGCCATTTGAAATTGCATTTAAGGGTGGACAGATGGGTGTAGAAAGTTATTTTGAGATTATGAAGCATGGAAATTAAATTAAAGGAGATAGTATGAAGACAGTAGCATTAATAGGCGCCGGTGGAAAGATGGGGTTAAGATTGTCACGCAACCTCAAGGATTCGGAATTCAAAGTATTGCATGTAGAAAACTATGATGTGGCTAGGGAGAGCCTTGAGCAAGAGTTGAATATCAAATGCGTAGATCTTGACAACGCAATACAGGATGCCGATATAGTGCTGATGGCAACACCTGATTCTCTGATAGGTCAGATACTTGGTGGATTTGTCGATAAGTTAAAGCCAGGCACATTGGTCATTATGCTAGATGCGGCTGCACCATATGCAGGAAAGCTCCCCAAGAGAGATGACATTGCATACTTTGTGACGCATCCTTGTCATCCACCTCTTTTTACAGAAGAGGTAGATATAGAGGGGCATGGTGACTTCTTTGGAGGCGAAAGAGGCAAACAGCATATTGTTTGTGCTTTGATGCAGGGAGAGGATGGGCAGTATGAGGTTGGCGAGCTTGTTGCAAAAACAATATACAAGCCAGTGATGCGATCGCACCGTGTTACAGTTGAGCAGATTGCTATTCTTGAGCCAGCACTTTCGGAAACAGTGGGGGCGACATTGGCATTTGCACTCAGAGAAGCAACAGATAAAGCGATAAAAAAAGGTGTCCCAAAGCAGGCGGCTTTTGATTTTATGCTGGGCCATCTGAATATTGAATTGGCATTGGCTTTTGAAATGTTTGACGGAAAGTTTTCTGATGGTGCCATACAGGCCATAAATGAAGCGAAACCAGTAATATTCAAGGAGAACTGGGTCGACAGGGTGTTTGATGACGAAGCGATAAAAAAATCTGTTGAAAGTATCGCTTCGGTGTAGCTTCTGGCACTAGATTCAAATCAATGAAAGGAGGTATATATATTATTACGGCATTGCTAATTAAAACATATACACATATTATAGAAAAGGAAAAAAAATGAAAATGAAAATACTATTCATATCGCTTTTGGCGATACTTGTTCTGCCACTAGGTGCAAAATCTTTGAAAATAGCTTTTGTATTTGAAGATCTGGAAACAGAGTTTTGGGTTGCAGGTCACAAAAGTATCACGCAGACACTAAAAAAGAAGGGTCATCAAGTTATTGAAATGCATTCAGGCTCGGATGCCAACAAGCAACTAGAACTAGTTAAAAATGCTATTGTACAGGGTGTTGATGGAGTTATTGTCATTCCTGTTGATGGTCAGAGTGCAGTTTCTTTGGTTAAAGTAGCAAATAAAAGCAAGATACCAATAGGCATATTTAACCGAGCAATCAGTAAAAAAAGTGCTAAAGCCATCGTTGTTGTAGCTGATAATGAGATTATTTCGTATGGAGCAACTAAATTTTTGATCAAGAAAGCAAAAGAGAAATATAAAAAAACTGGCAAAAAACTTCAACCAGCCATTGTTGTAGGTGATCTCGCAGATCCAAATGCAATTGCCAGGCGAAAGGGCTTCTTTAGGGCCATGAATGAGGATATGAGTATCTTTAAAAAACCAATCGAGATTGCATCAAAATGGGATGCAAATGTGGCATACACCAATATCAAAAGTGCATTTCAGGCAAACCCTGAGATAGACCTGCTGTTCTTGTCTAGTGATTTTATTTTACCTATTACAAAATCAATACTACAGCCATTGGGAAAATGGAAAAAATCATCAGAAGAGGGGCATGTGCTTTTGGCAGGAGTCGATGGCGATGCTGGCATGTGCAACATGATGCGTGAAGGCTATGTTGATTCCGACGGTGTACAGGATCTTTTTGGAGAGGCAACTATGATAATGGATGCTATACTTAAAGCCGTTGAAAATGGAGAAAAGAAACCAAAAGAGTGGATTATGGACAAAGGCCAAATCCTCACTACTGATAACTTTAAAGAGATCAGTAAGAAGGTTTGGGGTTGCATACTATAGTGTAGCATTTAGGCAGCCAATATATTGGCTGCCTTTTTTATTGTGATGCATTTACATATATTGTTGAGCTATCAGTTAAATTTATTGTAAGGAAGTAGTGATGAGCAAATTAAGGGAAATTTTTCAAAAGGTTTTAATATCAGATTATTTTGTTTTGTATTTGATATTTTTATACACAGCAATTATTTATCCATTTACTCCACTTATTGTTAGTCCACTGAATTTATCTGATATTTTTTCAAACATGTGGCCACTGTTTATTATAGCACTTGGGCAGTTGGTCGTGCTCATTACTGCAGGCATAGATCTCTCACAGATTGCCGTAATTTCGCTAAGTAGTATTCTTTGTGGTATTTTGCTTACCACATCGGTTGTGGATCCTTCTGTACTTGAACATTATCCTATTTGGGATCTTTTATTGACCCACACAGGCGGCCTATTGAGTCAAAGTGACCTACAGATGGCAGTTGCTGTTGTTATAATTATTTTTATTAGTGCCATAGTGGGGGTTATCAATGGCGTAAGTGTTGCATATTTCAAAATCTCACCCTTTATTGCCACGCTGATTACACAGATGCTTATTAGCGCCTTGGCGCTCTGGGTGACCAAGTCGGATTCATTGGCATCATTGCCCGATAATTTTTATAACCTCTCTGAGTATGAGATCTTTGAGTTTGGGTCGTTTATTGTAAGTAGCAGTTTTGTTGTCGGAATTGGTATTGGATTGATCATATGGTATATTTTAAAATATACACTTACAGGTGCACATCTGTTTGCTGTGGGTATAAATATCAAAGCAGCCAAGATCTCTGGTATCAATACAACAAAAATCATTATTATCGCATATGTGATTAGTAGTATTTGTGCAGCCATTGGAGCCATTATGTACTCTTCAAGGCTAGAAATTGGAAGACCTTCTCTAGGTAACTTTTCGATGCTTATGGATATTATTGGTGCCAATGTAATTGCGGGTGTGAGTCTCTTTGGAGGAAAAGGCAAGGTCTCCTTGGCACTGTTTGGCGTCATCTTTTTTGTTTTGCTCACAAATTCACTTAGCTTAATGGGTGTAGAGTTTTATGTCAATGAGGTCATAAAAGGTGGTGCCATAGCCTTTGCAGCCACACTTGATGTACTTCGAATGCACTATATGAATAGGATCTAAAATGGATACAGTATTAGAGTTTAGGAATATATATAAAGATTTTTTTGGTGTTCCAGTGCTTGAAGACATAAGTTTCTCTCTCAAAAAAGGAGAGATATTGAGTCTTTTGGGTGAAAATGGGGCAGGCAAGTCAACAATGATGAATATACTTGGCGGAATTATTCAGCCGAGCAGTGGAGAGATGGTGCTTCATGGCGACACCTTCAAGCCTCTGTCTCCGTCTGATTCTGCAAGTAAAAAAATAGCTTTTATACACCAGGAGCTGAATCTTTTTGGTAACCTCTCTATCATAGAAAATATGTGTATACCAAACTATCCTACCTCTTCTTTTGGAGTAAATATTATTAATTATTCTAAAATTATTACGGAGATCAAAGAGGACTTAAAGCAATTTAATATTGATATCTCTCCACATACAATCATTGATAATTTGTCCCCAGGAAATAAGCAGCTGGTAGAGATTATGCACGCGATAAGAACTGATGCAGATATATATATATTTGACGAGCCTACGACATCGTTGACGCTCAAGGAAAAAGAAGTACTGTTTGCCAATATTAGACGCCTAAGAGAAAAAAACAAATCTATCATATATATTTCTCATATCTTGGATGATGTGCTGCAGTTGTGCGATAGTGCCATCGTTTTGAAAGATGGTAAAATAAGCTCAAAAGGTGAAATGGCACTCTATACCAAAGAGAGAATCATAGAGGATATGGTAGGCAGGGAGTTGAAAAATATGTATCCCGTCAGGGAAAAACAAGAGCTCATCAAGGAGGCTCTAAGACTCAAAGATTTTGGTGACGACGCAGTACAAAAAATTAATTTTACGATAAAAGAAAAAGAGATATTCGGACTTTTTGGTCTCATGGGATCAGGTCGAACAGAGTTAGCAAGAATGGTTTTCGGGCTTGATGAGTCTACCACAGGGGAGGTTTATCTGTCTGGAAAAAAAATATCCCCCCTGAGTCCTCAAAACTCTGTTAAAAATGGTATAGCATTTATTACCGAAGACAGACGAGGAGAAGGATTATTTATGGAAATGAATATTCTTTTTAACTCCATGACTGTCATATTGAAGAATTTTATAAACAAAGTATCTAGAAAAATTAATTACAAAAGTGCTAGCGTTCAGATCACAGACATTTCTACAAAACTCAATCTAAAAAGTGACAATCTGACCACGCAAAAAGTCAAAAATCTTTCAGGCGGGAACCAACAGAAAGTGGTCTTGGCAAAGTGGTTGCTGGCTGACCCAAAACTCATCATTTTGGATGAACCGACTAGAGGGGTTGATGTTGGTGCCAAGCATGAGATATATACGCTTCTAAATCAAATAGCAAACAGAGGTGCAGCTCTTTGGGTAATATCGTCAGAATTGGAAGAACTTATGGGCATTTGTGATCGCATAGCAGTGATGAGCGAAGGTTCCATATTGCAAATTTTTTCCAAAGAAGAATTTGATGATAAAAAAATTGTTAATATAGCTTTCAAAAAGGATACATATGCAAAAAGCACTTAATCTTCTTTCTAAATATTTGGCTTTTTATATACTGGTGATTACTATTGTATTTTTCGGATTTACAACAGACGGCTTTCTGACATTTGGAAATTTGGAAAATGTAATTTCCAATACGATTTATATAGGCATCTTGTCTGTAGGTATGTTTGCTGTGATGCTGGTAAAGGGCATTGATATATCCATGGGGGCAATTGTCTACTTCTGCGGCATTATTCTAAGTGAGATGCTGAGTGCAGGGCACTCTTTGATTTTTGCCTCTATCGCAACCATTTTTGTCGGCTTCTTGCTGGGTAGCATCAATGGTTTTTTTGTTACGGTTATTGGAGTTGCACCATTTTTAGCAACACTGTTCACGATGATCATATTTAGAGGTGCTGGAAAATGGATTACAAAATCCAAGGGCAGTGACTATCCTGATGCTGTTGTCTCGCTCTCCTCTCTAAAAATATTTGGCATTATACCGTTTTGGGTTGTCGTGATGACTGTTCTGTTTGTGCTGCTCTACATCTTTCTTAACAAAATCGTTATTGGAAGACTGTTCTACACGGTGGGTTTCAGTGAAGATATTGCAAAAAAATCCGGTATCAATACAAAGCTGGTCATATTTCGTGCGTATGGTCTGGCTGGTGCTTTGGCTGGTATTGGCTCTATTGTATTAGCCTCTCAAATAGGGAAGCACTATGCTGGCATAGGAGAACTCGATGAGTTAAAAGCAATTACTGCTGCAGTTCTAGGAGGAGTAAGTCTGTTTGGTGGTATCGGCACTCTTGGCGGCGTCTTACTTGGAGCTCTCACTCTCCAAACGATCAATACAGGCTTAGTATTCTTAAAAATTGATCTATATGTACAGCCCATGATTACAGCATTAATTCTATTCATTGCTGTGGCAATAAGCTCTTCGGATAAATTTAACAAAGGTAGCGTCAAGATGGAGTGACCCCCGTGGCATCCATGAAGAGCCTCAGGAGTTTTGCGTACCCATTTCAGATTTTTTGCAAATATGCACAAGGAAAGTCTTTACCTATTTTTAGAGGTGCCCTTAAGCTATCGCCAGAGCTAAAAGTTTTTCTTTTCAAAGGGTATCCGAAGTCACACATTAAAGCTACGATACAGTATGATATGGTTTGAAGCGAAAGCCAATAAAGTTTCGATTGGTTCAAATCAGGTATTTTAGGGGCAATACATGGGTGCAACAGTCAAAAAATCATCACAAATTATCTTCAATTCCATTCTGGATAAAATACAGAATGGCGAACTGTCTTGTGGAGAAGCCCTGCCTTCCGAGAGAGAGCTTCAGCATAGCTATAACGTCGGCAGGGGAGTGGTCAGGGAGGCTCTCCATGACCTAGAAGCCATTGGTGTGGTTAACATAAAGCATAGGCGAAGAACCACAGTAAGCACCCCTGATATGGACAAAATACTTAATAAGCTCGCATATGCGACCAAGCATATACTGGAGCATTCGAAGCAGACATTGGGCGAACTGCAGGATGCAAGGGTGATGTTTGAGAGTGCTATAGTGAGGGAGGTGACACAAAAAGCGACACCTCATGATACAGAAGAGCTAGAGAGTATTCTGGCACAGCAAAAAGATGCTATTGGAGACAATGATCTGTTTTTGGAAATGGACTTGAGGTTTCATACAAAAATAGTATCCATATTGGACAATAAGCTCTTGACTACTATCACTAACGCTGTGTTTTCATGGCTAAGGGCCTACAGAGTGCATCTTGTAAGGGCGCATGGTGTCGAGATGTTAACCATAAAGGAACATCATGATATTCTTGACGCAATCAAAGACAAGGATGCTGTCAAAGCGGAAGAGAATATCAAAAAACACCTTCTCAGACTTGACAAAACATACGATAATATTGCAAAACAATAAACTTTTTGGGCAATAGTTCTAGGGTAGTTTTAATATAATTGCATACTAAGTAAATGGATGGATATGGATACAAGTATTATAGAAATGTGCAATGTCGATAAGTTCTTTGGAGATTTTCAGGCATTGAGCGATATTGACTTCAGTGTTAAAGAGGGTGAAATAGTAGTAATATGTGGTCCTAGTGGTAGTGGAAAATCGACTCTAATACGATGTATAAATCGACTCGAAGAGATAGATGCAGGTGAAATACTTGTTGACGGTGAGAATATATATGACAAAAAAGTAAATCTAAATCAAATTCGAGCTGAAGCTGGCATGGTTTTTCAGCATTTTAATCTATTTCCACATTTAACAATTTTGGAAAATACAAGCATAGGACAAATAAAAGTTAAAAGTATATCCAAAGAGAAGGCAGATGAATACTCCATGAGGTTGCTGGTCAAGGTTGGGCTTGACCATAAGGCACATGACTATCCATCTTCGTTGAGTGGTGGGCAAAAGCAGAGAGTGGCGATAGCTAGAACACTGGCTATGGAGCCAAAGGTGATACTGTTTGATGAGCCGACTTCTGCGTTAGATCCTGAGATGATCGGTGGAGTACTGGATGTTATGCGTACGCTAGCACAAGAGAACTATACTATCGTTTGTGTTACGCATGAGATGGGATTTGCTAAAGAGGTTGGAGATAGAATAGTATTTATGGATGAAGGAAAGATAGTGGAAGAGAATACGCCAGTAGGTTTTTTTGAGAACCCAAAGAGTGACAGAGCTAAACTGTTTTTAAAAGAGATATTGACACATTAGTATGTGGTGAGCATGGAGTGCTTTGCAAGCATTGTGCGGTCACTATATGGGCTAAATTACACTAAGGAGAATTATATGAAAAAGTTTTTGTTGGCACTAGTTGTGCTTTTTAACTTGACAGCTTGGGCAGGAGCCTCAAAGGTATGGGAAGATTCGGCTCTTAATGCTATTGTAAAAAGAGGTGAGCTGAGAGTAGGAATGGAGCCTGGATATATGCCTTTTGAGATGAAGGATAAAAAAGGCAATATTATCGGCTTTGATGTGGACATGGTCAAGATGATGGCAAAAGAGATGGGTGTAAAACTTAAGCTTGTGCCTACTGCATGGGATGGTATCATAGCAGGTTTACTTACTGGAAAATATGACATGATTGCTTCAGGTATGACAATGACTCAAAAAAGAAATCTAAAGGTTAATTTTGCAAGCCCTTATATATCTGCAGGCCAGACGCTAATAGTAAGTAAAAAAGTAGCATCTGAAGTCAAAGACTGGAAAGAGCTCGATAATGAAAAGTACACAATTGTAACCAAGCTTGGTGTCACAGGTGAAATAGCGGCTAGAAAAATGTTTAAAAAAGCCAAGATAAGAACATTTGAAACAGAGGCAGACGCAGCACAAGAGGTGCTAAATGGCAAAGCTGATGCATTTATCTATGACAAGCCTTATAATGTCCTGTTTATGGCAAAAAAAGGTGGCAAAGGCATTGTGCATTGGGACAAAGACTTGACATTTGAGCCTTTTGGTTGGGCGGTAAGAAAAGGTGATCCTGATTTCTTGAACTGGCTAGATAACTTCCTGTATCAGGTAAAAAATGATGGCCGACATGACAAGATCTATAAAAAGTGGATGATAGATAGTAAGTGGCTGCAGAAGGTACAATAGTAGATGCCTAAACATCGACAAGGACTGTTTGAGGGTACAACTTTTGGAAAGTTGGGAGCCGTAGGCTTTTACTTTATGCTTGCAATGGGACTTTTTTATGCTGCAAGTAATATGAACTATTCATGGAAATGGAATAGTGTACCAAAGTATTTTGTATACGAAAAGGTAGAATCTGTACAAGCAGACTTTGATGGTGTTGTCAGTATTGAGGGCGATAGCCTTGTTCTGGTAAATGAAGAGGGCGAAAAGAAGAGATATTCAATAGAGGGAAGCTATAGGCCTGCCGTAGATGATGGAGATGATATCTACGAAGGAGATTCGGTGTTGGAGATGACCCATTGGGTTGCAGGACCACTTGTAAATGGGCTAATAATTACGCTTAAGATATCCGCGTTTGGTGCCCTTGTTGCATTTCTATTTGCAAGCATGCTTGCATTTATGAGAATCAGCAAGTATCCAGTGCTTCAGTATATCGCATCAGCGTACATTACTGTAATTAGAGGTACTCCTCTACTGGTGCAGATATTTATATTCTACTTTATCATCGCTACGATATTTGATATACCTAGATTTTATGCTGGTGCTATGTCTTTGGGGCTTTTTTATGCGGCATATATAGCAGAGGTGCTTAGGGGTGCCATACAGTCTATAGACAAGGGGCAGCATGAAGCTGCAAAATCATTGGGCATGAACTATGCTCAGACCATGGGATCTATCATTATGCCTCAGGCTCTCAAGAGGGCTTTGCCGACACTTGTCGGAGAGATGATAGCACTTGTCAAAGACTCTTCGTTGGTTTCAGTTATCTCTATTACAGATCTAACCAAAGTGGGCAGAGAGATTGTGGCAAATACTTTTTCTCCATTTGAAACATGGATTGTAGTTGCGGTAATGTATTTTGCTATAACCTCTATACTCTCTTATGTTGGTCACAGGTGGGAAAAAAAGATGAAACTAAAAGGCGGGATGTCCTGACAGTGGCATCTTGCCTGCACAATATTAACTGATTTATGCTAAGATATAAACAAGAAGTACATTCTAAAAGAGAGAACAGGAATGACAAATAAAAATGTTTTATTGCAAAGAGCAGAAGATCAGTTTTTAAATAAAAACTACACAGATGCTCTCAAGATATATGGACTGCTATTGAAAGATTATCCACAGCTAAAAGATGCAAAAGTAGGTGCATATCTTAGTGATATGGGCATTGATCTTGAGGATGATGCACAAGCACTTTTTGACTATTATCAGATTATAAAAGATTCTAGCGATGACGCAGAAGAGATTATAGATGAGCTGTCTCAAACTATATATGCAACTAGGATAATTATCCAAGAGCAGATCATGGATACATTTGAAAAACAAGTAGAGTATGAAAATGGTATAAGTTATAGTGATTTTGTATCACTGATAGACGACAAAGGTAACTTTAGAGAAGCGTTTGAAAATATTATGTTTTCCACCAAAGTAGTAATTACCAGTAAAGATGAATTTATAGACTTTATACATAGACTGGTGGCGGCGGATTATCAGGATATAGCCCTGAGATATATAGACTCAATATCTAGCTATTTTGGAGTAAGTCAGGATATATATGAGTTGTATGATCTCATAGAGAAGAAGTAGATGAAGATCTCTTTTAGCTTTGATGAGTTTACGAGCCTTACGGATGACACCTCAAGCATAGATGCCAACTCACTTTTTTTACTAACATCTCAAAATAAAAAATATTATGACCACCTAGAGGAAAAGCCTCAGCATATAACTCCAAAAGAGTTAATAAAGCACTGGAAGCTAGATGCAATAAAGGTGGTAGGTGTAACTGGAACAAATGGCAAAACTACTGTAACTGCAGCTATATACTCATTTCTGCTAGACCTTGGAGAGAAGCCTGCTTTACAGGGAACAAGAGGTTTTTTTGCTGGCGAGGAGAGACTTGAAGATAAAACAATGACTACTCCTTCTGTCTTTGAGATACTATGTCACATGAAGGCAGCACTGGACAAAGAATGCAACTACTTTATAATGGAGATCAGCTCTCACGCGATAGATCAAAAGCGTATTGAGAGTATAGACTTTGTGTTGAAAGTGCATACCAATGTCACAAGAGATCATCTAGACTATCATGGTACTGTAGAGGAGTATCGTAGAGTCAAAAGCCTCTTTTTTGCAGATGAGAGTCCAAAGCTTCTCAACAAGGATGATATCAAAAATATCACATATAACCTCACAAATGCACTCACTTATGGAGTAGATGAGCCTGCCACATTCAAGGTGGAGGCATTCTCTATGCTGAATGGCTTGACAGTGGGTATAAACTATATGGGGGAGCAACAGACATTTCACTCTCCAATGGTAGGGCTTTTTAATCTCTTCAATCTTATGGCAGCGGTTGGCTCTGTGGTGATACTGACAGGCAGACCTTTGGCAGAGATTTGTGATGTTGTAGAGAACTTTGCAGGTGTATCTGGTCGAATGGAGGTAGTCAGTCGAGATCCAATGGTGATAGTGGACTTTGCGCATACAGATGACGGTATGTATCAGGTACTAAATGCTATGAAAGATAAAGATATAGTAGTAGTATTTGGTGCTGGAGGGGATAGAGACAGAGAGAAGAGACCACGCATGGGTGCAGTAGCTGGCAGATTTGCCAAGCGAATATTTGTTACTAGCGATAACCCTCGCAGTGAAGTGCCAGAGATGATACTGGAAGATATACTTGCGGGACTGCACGGAAAAGAGAATGTCACAGCTACACCTGACAGACGAGTTGCTATAAAGATGGCACTAGAGACACTAGAGGACAATGAGGTGCTACTTATACTTGGCAAGGGCGACGAGGCCTATCAGGAGATCAAGGGAGTGAAGCATCCGTTTGATGATCGTGAGACAGTACGGGAGCTTTTGGCGAAAAGAGAGTAGTTCTATTTTTCGTTCTTGATACAGTTTGGGATCTTTCCTTTTGCTTCCTTGAAAACCTCCATTGTCGCCAGCCCCAACAATATAGAATACAATATTGGCTATGGCTCCTGTGGCTCCATCATTTTTGGCAGACCTCAATTCTACTCTGATTTCACCCCTTGTTGGCAGTGCCTCAGGATATAATACCAAATCCAAATAAAATCATATAGCCAAAATTGCTCATATTGCACACATCTATACCATACTCTAAATTTGAATTAGCTATGGCTAGTTCTACATTTAGAGTATGGTATACCTGTGTACAACCTAAACAGATTTATGATATATCATTTAATTTGTATTTGGTATAAGTTTTGTTAGTCCTAGTTTCGTCACCAAATACGCACTGGCGACTGTAGGACATGGATGTCCAGCTAGCTTGACACAGTCTTTATATGGCACCTAGTATTGGAGGTGCTCTAAACTTTTGTTTACTGGGTGCCAATCTGCGATTAAAAGATAGTATCCCTCTCTAAGAAATTTCTGCTAGAATTCGGATTAAAGAGTAAAATACTCTGAATTAAAATAAACAAGGATTAAAAATGATGATGAACGGAATGCCACAACCAGCTTTTTATATATTTAAGTGCCAGCAGAGTGCACCTCCAGGAATGCCAAAGCCCTCCTGTGTAAGCCAGAATAACCCCGAGTCTCAAGAGCTTTTTGAGCATCTTGGACAAGAGCTGATGAAAAAGGGCATTGTTGCTACAGCTATGCCTATACAGACAGGCTGTCTAAATCGCTGTCAGCAGGGGCCAGTGATGCTGGTTGAGCCAGGACACACTATGTATGTCAACTTGACAAAAGAGAAGATAGATAGGATAATCGATGAGCATATCATGGGTGGCAATGTAGTCCAAGAGTATGTGATAGATGAGGCGTTCTGGGGAGAACCTATATCTCCTGCTTCTATGGCATAGGTGCTGTCAATAGTAAAGCTGGTTTGATTATTTTTGGTATAATGTCATATGGGCACCTATTATTAGAGGTGCCCATATATTTACCCACAAGGCAAAATCAATGAATATTACAATGCTCTATAGTAAGTTGCATCGTGCCACAGTTACAGATGCGAATCTCAACTATGTAGGCTCTATCACAATAGACCAAGAGCTACTAGATACCTCAAATATGAGGGTAGGGCAGAAGGTGGATATCGTAAATGTAAATAACGGTGAACGCTTCTCTACCTATACTATCCCAGGAGAAAGAGGCAAAAGAGATATCTGCCTCAATGGGGCAGCAGCCAGAAAAGTGCATAAAGGTGATAAGATTATTATAATCTCTTATGCATCAATGAGTGAAGAGGAGGCCGATAGCTTTAAACCTAGGATTGTAATTTTGGATGACAATAATGGTATAGTGCAACAGCTGGAAGGACTTGAATAGTGTTTGAAGGTCTTGATATGAAGAACATGGGTAAAATGATGGAGCAGATGCAGGAGAAAGCTACTCAAATGCAAGAGCAGTCCAAATCTATACAACTTACAGCCAAGGGCGGTGGCGGGATGATAGAGGCGACTGCCAATGGCATGGGAGAGGTCATAGATATCACTATAGACGACTCTCTGCTTTCAGACAAAGAGTCACTTCAGATACTTTTGATAAGCACCATAAATGATGTGATGAGCATGGTAGAGGAGAACAAAAAGTCTCAAGCCATGGGTATATTTGGAGGCATGAATCCTTTCGGTGGCAATCCATAGTGGAAGAGTTACTCGAAGCCCTCAAGAATGATAATCTGGTACTGCTAAAAAAGATACTGGATTCAGGCAGTGTCGATCTCTCCCAAGAGGTCATTATGGGAGCCGAATATGAACTTGATGAGCCAGATGAGGTACCCTTGCTTTCGTACGCTATTAGCAGTGAGGCATCTCTAGAGGCTATTGAGATGCTTGTGGACGCTGGTATGGATATCAGTGAGGTCAACAGAGAAGGTGTTGGACCACTGGATATAGCTATCAAGTACAAGAGATTAGATATTATTGATTTGTGTGATAGACATGGAGTTGATTTGCTTACAAGCAGAAGAAAAAGTGGAATTACTCCCCTCATGTTAGCAGCCACTTTTGGTGATATGGATATAGTCTCATATCTCATAGACAAGGGTGCTGATATCAACGATACAGATAACCACGGCATGAGTGCTATGGCATATACCAAGAGAATGGGTCAAAATAAGATGCTGGAGTTTCTAGAAAGTAAGCTAGATATACTACTCCAATAAAACCAAACAACAATTTGAAACTTCTTATTTAAAATACGATACTAAGTTGTAATTTGTAGTGCCTAGTTTTTTTAGAGGATATCGGTAGACAGGGGCGTGTAGTGCTTTTTGGGGCGAAGTCGGGAATATTGGGTCGTCATCCTGGACTTGCACCCCAAGGGGCATTTCCTGTGGGCATTCAGGATCCACGGCTCAAAGTAACCTTTCGGTTTGCTAAACTGTGGATTCCAAATGCCCGCAGGAAATGCCCTTGGGGTGCAAGCTTGGAATGACGGATGATGCACATGATGAATACTACTGTAGCAGTTTTGCAAGCAGTTGCTCTCCTGCTATCTCGCTTATTTGAGCCAAATATACTTTTCCATACCCAACAGGCAGGTCATTGGTGTCATTGATCAGTATCTCTCCATCTATATCTACAGCCCACTGCAACGGTCTAGCGGACAATAGATACTCATGCTCATCACTCTCTCCATCTATGACTACCTCTATCTTTTTGTCTATTATCTTTTGGAGTGAGGTCTTTGTAGCTTTGTCAGCTATCTCCCCCAGTGTAACAGCTCTTTGCTCTATGATCTCTTGCGGTATCTGCTCCATATCGTAGGCTGTAGTGGTCTCTTCGTTGGAGTAGGCAAAGGTGTTGAATCTATCAAAGTCAAACTCCCTCATAAACCTACAGAGCATCTCAAAGCTCTCCTCGGTCTCACCTGGATGTCCTGCTATGACCGATGTTCTGATAAAGGCATCAGGTTTTGATCTCATATGCTCTAGCAGAGCCATGGTATGCTTCTGCCCAAATCCTCTTTTCATGATCTTGAGCATACTGTTGTCAATGTGCTGAATGGGCATATCGTAGTAGGTCTGAAAGATCGGTGAGTCTGCTATACGGTCTATCAGATCAAAAGAGGTGGTAGATGGGTATAGATAGAGTATCCTTGCACTATGTACGCCATCTATCTGCTCTACTGCATCTATGAGGTCTATCAGTCCATCTTTTAGCCCCATATCTCGTCCGAAACTGGAGCTATCTTGAGATATAAATGAGAAGTCATAGAAGCCATCCGATACCAGATTAGTAACCTCTGCTACTATTGAATCGACTGTGCGAGAGTGAAGCTTGCCTTTGAAGCTGGGGATGGCACAGAATGAGCAGGATTGGTTACAACCTTCAGCTATCTTGATATAGGCGTGGTAGTTGGATCCCGTGATGACCCTGTCTGCTTTTTCGTTGGATAGATAGACTTCGGGCGAAAAGGTGCTTTGTTTGGATGCTATGAGTCTATCTATCTTTTCATAGTCGCCTACTCCTGTGAAGATATCTATCTCTGGCATACTCTCCTGAAGCTCTTGCTGATATCTCTCTGATAGACAGCCACTCATGACCAGCAGTGAGTCGCTCTTTCTCTGCTCATGTAGCGAGAGTATGGTGCTTATGGACTCCTCTTTTGCTGTCTCTATAAATCCACAGGTGTTTACGATAATCACATCAGCATCACTAGGACTGTCTGTTAGCTTATATTCTTGGAGTCGCCCAAGCATGATCTCGCTATCTACTAAGTTTTTGGTACAGCCGAGGCTGACTAAGTGCAGGGTTTTTGGCATGGTTAAAGACTTTCTATTATTGTGTGTGCATGAGAATATCTATATCACTTTCTGTTGTCTCTTCACCTCTAGCAAAAGAGCCAAAAATCCCCTCTATGATAAATCCCTCTTTGGCATAGTGAGGCTTGAGGTGTTTGAGTTTGGCTATGATATTTTCTTTTGTCTTGTTGTATGTAGGGTCGATTTACCGACCATAAATAAAAATCAATTGGTACGCATAGAACTAATGCATAATACGAAAAAAAGAAAAGAAAAAGAAAAATATAAAGTGAAGATAGAGTCAGGCAAAAGCCTGAACTCTGTGAAGCTAAAGTGCTAGGAAATCCTAGAAATTGTATGCAGCCTCAAGGCTAACTATGTTAGATTTAACATCAGTAGCACCTTTGGCATTCTTCTTGGTAAGTCCATACTGATACTCAGCTTTGAAGTCAATATCTGAAACTTTGAATGTGTATCCTGCAGTTGCAAGCAGTTTATTGTTGTCAGGAATAGTAGTGCTTTTGAAGTCTTCATACGATACTCTAGTATAAGCTCTACCCATCCATACTTTGTATCCAGCCTCTGCACCTACACCGAAACCTTCGTCTCCAAAACTATAGTCAATCCCGTCACCCAAAAGTGAACCAGTGCCACCAGCTAGAGATACAGGGTTTGCGCCTTGATTTTTATATGCAGCTACAGCCATAGCATCAAAGTCACCAAATGTTGCACTTACTTTAAGACCAGCTGTCATAGTAGCGTTAAGCTCTTTCGTACCATTCTTATTACCAGTCACATAAGTAAACTGTGCATCTACAACATAGTCACCAAATGTAGTTGATACATTCACAGCACCTGCTTTTGCATCTCCAGTACCACCAAATGTTTGATAAAGGTCTGGACCATAGTAACCTACAGCTGTGATAGTTGTGTTGGCGATAGATTTGTTCTGGAAACCAAGAGCAAAGGCACCAGTTTCTTTATCTTTTTTACCAAGCTTTTTGTCATCCGTAGCGTCTGTAGAACTGGTAGCATAGATCCAAGCACCATAGATAGTAGTATCAGTAAGATCAGTGTTTGCAACAAGTGCACCATCATAAGTGACAGTTTTGACACCTGCTACTGTACCTGTTTTCAAGATTGGAGAGAGGCTACCTGGCATTGCAAAACGACCAGCTTTTATACCTGTGTTTCCAAAGCTAGCAGTTGCAAAAATTTGTGTAAGCTTTCCACCTTCTCTTACTCCTTTAGCTACTGTTGCTCTGTGGTTTAGGTCTGCGATTCTGCCAGAAGTAGCACTCCAACCAGATACTTCAGCACCAAAACCGATACCGCCGAAAAGTGTTTTGTCTACACCGATTGTAGCTGTTACATCAAACTTGTTGTTAGCTTTCTCGAATAGTTTGCCACCAGTTTTGGTATCGTTATTTTCTGTTTGAAAATATACACCTGCTACACCATAAAAATCTGAACTATCTGCTACTGGAGCCACTACTGCTGGCTCTACAGGAGCGATGTCACCGCCTGCGAAAATCATTGTTGATGCTACTACTGATAGCAATAAACCTTTTTTCATTTGAAACTCCTTGTTTTTTGTTTACAGGGAATTATACACTAGTTTGCTAAAGAATGTCAATAGAAATAACGAAAAAACAACTAAAAATTAACAAAAAATTAATAGCTTGCTTTAAATAGCCCATTTTATGGGTATTTTATTTTGTAAAAATAGTTAACCAATAGCCATAAAAGTTAATAAATAGCTCAAAAAAGGAGAAATATGGCTTAAGTTTAAGGATAAATTTGACTTTTTTAATACTGTAAAACCTACTTTTTGCTTTTTTTGAGCAGTTTTTGGTTTTCTGGATTGTTTAGCAGTGCCTTCATGGATCTGTTTTGAGTAGTTTGTGATGCTTTTTCTATGATAGGCTCTGTGATATTGATAGCGATAGGATACTCATCTACAAAGAGCTGCTTGATAGCCAATATAGGTACCGTGACATGTGATCCAAAACCCTCAGCACCAAAACCAGCCTCGAAAAAGAAGTGATCATCATCTATATGAGCAGACTCAAAAGTATATCCAGTCATCACAAACAGCACAACATCCCCAAAATCAGAGAGGATATCGCTAGGAAGCTCAGGAGAGAAGCTGATATGTCTTGTCTCTGCTGCTATAGAGAACTCTACACCATTTTCCAGAAGATAGGCTATGGTATCGAAAAGGTGATCTCTGACGAGTTGTTTGTATTCATCTGTGTGAAATATCTCTAATGACATTGAATGACCTTTTGTTGTATTTAATTTATATTACTATTCGTCATTCCAAGCTTGACTTGGAGTCCACGGTTTAGCAAACCATTCCGTCATTCCAAGCTTGATTTGGAATCCACAGCCTAGTGAACCGACAAGATACTTCAAGCCGTGGATCCTGAATGCCCGTAGGAAATACCCTTGGGGTGCGAGTTCAGGATGACGATGCAAAACCCATTCTTAAGCCACCTCGTATCATGGATCCTGAATGCCCGCAGGAAATGCCCTTGGGGTGTGAGTTCAGGATGACGGTGTTCAGTTCTCGAAATCCTATCATAGCATTCATTAAAGCTATGCCATCATACTGGGATATATCTTTTGCAAATATATCTCTGAGCTGTAGTTTGCTCTCATCTAGCAGTCTAGCCCTAGTGGTTCCTGTCAGCAGAGGTTTGGCTGGAGTGTACCAGATGCCATTTTGTTTCAAGGCGATATTGGCGATAGAGGTATCTGTAAGCAGTCCATCTTTGACGATTAAAACATCGTAGGGGCAGACCCTCGTGTCTGCCCTCTGCTCATTTTTCATAGATATTTTGGCTACAAGTAAATCTATTTGTGACCTGTCCGCAAATTTATATGGATAGGATATGTCTGACTCTATAAGGTAGAGTTTTTCTATTTTTTTTGCTTTGTATATACGATAGATAGGTTTCTCTATCTCTTCGTCATAGAGCAGTTTGGCTCTGTAGAGACCTTTTGGAGGTATGTCTGTCAGGTATTTGGATATATCTATAGAACCATCTAGATCAAAAAACTCTTTTCTGGATCTATTGAGCCTCTTGTTGTGATATTTTAGGTTACGAGCTTTTCCATTTTCGATATGGATAGTTTCAAAAAGCTTTGTATCTTTTCCTTCACCACTCACTGTCAACTCATCACTCCTCAGCTTCTAATACCAAATCCAAATAAAATCATATACCCAAAATTGCTCATATTACACACATCTATACCATACTCTAAATTTGAATTAGCTATGGCTAGTTCTGCATTTAGAGTATGGCATACCTGTATGCAACCTAAACAGATTTATGATATATCATTTAATTTGTATTTGGTATAACTCTTTAAATAGCATATCATTATCATCATAATAGAGTATATCCCCTGTAGCAATATCATAATGCCAACCATGTAAAAAGAGTTTGTTTGAGCTTATAGCCCTCTGTACACCTGGATAGGTCATTAGATTTTCTAGTTGAAAAACGATCGATCTCTTTTCGGTGTACTCCAAGATATCTTTCAGTGAGGCATTAGGTAGTGCTGACAGTGCTTCTTCTTTGGCTTTTTTGCCAAGCTGGAGCCATTTTATAGTATGCATATTTTCATCATTTGGCTTGATATCTTGATGGACAGCTTTGATAGCACCGCAGTCTGAGTGTCCACAGATGATAATGTCGCTGACCTCTAGTACAGAGACAGCATACTCTACAGCAGCTGCTGTAGCATGAAAGTCATCATCAGGCTTGAACGGGGGTACAAAATTGCCAATATTTCTAAAGACAAACAGATCTCCTGCTCCAGAGTTGGTGATCATAGCAGGCATTACTCTAGAATCACTACAACCGATAAATAGAGTCTTTGGACTCTGTCCATGCTTTATAAGGCTTTTAAATCTATCCTCATTCTCTTTGAATTTAATTTTTCTAAAGGTCTTGTATCCCTCTTTGAGCTCATCTATATTGTCCAAGCTAACCCTTTGTGTTGTTGTCTACTGTATTCCATGACAATTCTTCTCCTGCAAACATAGGTACAACATCGCCGTATTTATCAGGAACAGTAAAAGGTCTTTTTTCGAGTTTTACAGTTTTTTCGGGTGGCGTGATACTGTATATTCTACAGGCGTTGGTATTGACAAAATCTTGTAAATTGTCAAGCTTATTATGTTTGTCAAAAAGCTCAGCCAGTGCTTGTAGGGCAATGGGGGCAGTAAATACTCCTGCTGCACATCCGCAACACTCTTTAGCATGCTGTGGATGTGGTGCTGAGTCTGAGCCGAACATTACCTTGGGGTGAGCATTAAGAGCTACTCTCAGCAGTGCATCTCTATCTTCGTATCGCTTGGCTATGGGTTTACAAAATAGATGAGGCTGTAGCATACCACCTGCTACATCATCTAGTGTGATCAGCAGATGGTGTAGTGTGATAGTGGCATATAGGTTGTCAAATCTGTCAAGAGCTTCAACACTGGCTGCGGTGGTAATATGCTCCATTATGATCTTGAGTTTTGGAAAGTTTTTTGCCAGTTTTTCATAGATAGGCACAAACTCAGCCTCTCTATCCATCACAAATCCATTGGTCTCACCATGTACGCAGAGTGGGATATCTAAATCACTCATAGTTGTCAATATGGGTCTAAGCTCATCTATATCAAAACCACTCAAGCCCCCTTCACTGTTGGTAGTGATGCCTGCTGGATAGAGCTTGATAGCTGTTAGATCATCCCTAATATCCGCTAGGAACTCCCTACTGTAGTCAGGCTTAAAAAAGAGCGTCATATAGGGGGTGAATAGTGAGGAGTGAGGAGTGAGGAGTGAGGAGTGAGGAGTGAGGGGTGAGGAGTGAGGGGTGAGGAGTGAGGGGTGTGGAGTGTGGAGTGTGGAGTGTGGAGTGAGGAGTTGATCCTCTCCCTGTAGTCCAAAAGCATCTCTTTGGTGGTGATGGGCGGTACGAGATTTGGCATGATGATGGCTCCTGCAAAATGCTCTGCTGAGAGTGGTGCTACGGCTTGGAGCATCTCTCCGTCTCGGAGATGCAGGTGCATATCAAGAGGAGAGTTCAAAGTAAGTGTCATAGATGTCCTTTAGAATGTAATATTGTTGGGGGTCAGGTGTGTGAATGTTTAACCTGCGGTTCAACATTGCAACACCAGACCCCTGTTGATGCTTGGAGTCAGGTGTGTGAATGTTTAACCTGCGGTTCAACATTGAAGCACCAAACCCCTGTTTTGGTATCAGCCAGTACTTTATTTTGATTTTGCCACACATAGGGTTAGTTTCGCATAAAAGAGGCTCTTTTTTTGTTCTTAGTTTGACAACTGGATAGTCTATGCCACCATCAAAAAGTTGATTGCATCTAAGTATCCTGAGTCCACTTGATAGTAGTGCCTTGTGAGGTGAATTGAATTCAAATTGCCATTTGGCATACTCGGAGCAGGTGGGATAATATCTGCATGATGCAGGAAGCATTCGTGAAATGTATTGATATGCATTTATGGGGGCTTGAAAAAACTTCTTACTTGTCATAATTTGGGTAGGTTTTCTCTGTATGTGGTGAGAATATCTATATGGTTATTTTGGATTATATACAAAATAGAGAATCGCTGATAGACGAGTTTTCGTATATTGATACCAAACTCCTCGGCAGGTCTACCTAGTTTTGGAAAATCTGTCAAAGAAGAGTTGATAAAGGTTTCTAGCCTCCGCATATATTTAGAGGTGCTTTCTTTAGACTGGCATTCACTATAAATATAACTTGCTATCTCTTCAAGATTTCTTAGAGACTCTTCTGTAAAATTAATCTTCATATTTTGAGAGAACTCTAGAAAATGCCTCATCTATACCTATAATCTCACCTCTCTCTATTTGTTTTAATGAGGTTTGTATAGATTTCTTTATCTCCGTATGTGTACGATTGTATTCATCCATAGATTGGATAATAACTGTTTTATTATTCTTGGTGGTAATAATAACCTCTTCATCGTTGTCGCATACAATATCTATGAGTGATTTGAGATTATTTCTTGCATGAGAATAGTTGACAACTTGCATAGAAACCCTTTTGTACAATATTTTGTCAATTTTATCATAATTAAAACGCATATGTCAATGGGTGCTTATGCTATATGATGGTGACATATTGACGCTGTGATATATAGTGGTTCCATATTTTCTACTGTAGAATTTCAGCAGTAGCTTTTGTAGTGTCGGCTCTATGGATGGGGAGAACCAGCCATTGTTACTGATAACTATCATATTTTTAGGCAAATCTTTATAGAGTTTTTCTGATGTTCCCTCGTAGCATATTGCATTGCGATAGAGTATTCCGTTGACCTCAAAATCTGTAGGTTCTGCTGAGGCTATATAGTCTATGGCACCATCAAAAAATATCTTGTTGACCCATTTGCTTGCCCACTCTGGTAGAGGGTTGCTCTCTCCAAATGGAACCAAGACAACCTTGTTGGCAATAGCGTATTGGCCCTCTTGGATAATATAGGTAGAGTTGCGGTGTATCTTGCCGTCTAGATAGAGAGCTCCTGTGATTATGGTAATTTTTTTAGATTTATCAAGCAGTTTTTCCAGTATTTTTGGCTCATTGTTTAGGAAAAATGGAAAGACTGACTCTGGCAATATAACCATCTGTTTTTTTCGATCTATTGCATCGTCTATTATCTCAAACACCTTTTTGATATGTGACGGCACAAGTTCTGGATTCCATTTTTCCTCTACAGTAATCATTGTGTTGGCAAGGAGCATGGAGTTGTTTTGGTCGCTATGTTTTACGCTAGTCTTGGCTGGAGAGTACGCTAGCAGGATGATGAGTAGATAGAGGGTATTCTTTTTATACTGTGCTAGTATAATTGCCACTAGGACAATAGCAAATTGCCATTTGTTTATACCAATATAGCTGTTGACAAAAACAAGCTCAGGTTTGAGCCAATCAAATCCTAGTGGGTGGATGTAGCTTAGCATTAAAAGCCCTGAGGCTTTTAGTGCTGGAGTGAATAGTGAATAGTGTGTAGTGTGTAGTGTGTAGGGTCGATTCATCGACCAGAGAGAAGTGAGAAGTTGCGGTATGGTTTCTGAGAGTTTGGCTATTGTCCAAAGTATAACTCCATATATGAGTGCAATAGTAACTGCTCCAATGGGTATAGCCCAGATCATTTGATAGTGCTTGAAACTGACAAGTATCCACCAGAACCATAAGACTGAAAGAAAGAAGCCACCCCAAAACCAGACCTTTCTGTCCGCCTGTAATAAAAACCACAAAAAGAGTAGAGCAGAAATAGTCTCAATAAGCGGATTTGATAAATCAAGCCATGCAAGGTAGATAAATGCAGAGCCCAGCACAGCAATCAGCAAGCCTGCTGTTATGCTATAAGTGGTAAAATAATTTCCAAATTTAAACTTCAAAGGATTCCTATGTCACAAGGTGTAGCACAATTTCTACCACTGGTTTTGCTTTTTGCAATTTTTTATTTTCTAATCATTAGACCACAGCAGAAGCAACAAAAGGCACACAAAGCGATGCTAGAGGCTCTAAAAAAAGGCGACAAAATCGTAACAAATGGTGGTCTTTATGCTGAAATAGTCAAGGTCGAAGAAGATTTTATCAAAATCAAGCTGAACGATACGGCTATAGTAAAGCTTGGCAGAGCTTTTGTCGCTAGTAAAATAGACTAAGTCAAAGGATCAGATTGAATGTTAAGTAGACTTAACTATCGTGTTGTGCTATTTGTATTTGCATTTATTTTTGGAGTAGTTTTCTCTATCCCCTCTCTTACCAACAGTGATAGCGGAAAGAAGATCACTTTGGGATTGGATCTGCAGGGCGGGCTTTACATGCTTTTGGGGGTCAAAACAGATGAAGCCTTGGTATCTCGCATCAAATCAATAGCAGGGAGTGTCAAATATATACTTGATGACAATGATGCAGTTGTGGACAATCTATACATAGATGAGGCAAGTAATGAGGTGCGATTTGCTGCACTAGATAGCGATGAGTATACGAAGATTAACGAATGGCTTTCAAAGGAACTTGAAGGGGTCAGTATCGTGCAAAATGGTGCTGGCTTCTCCGTATCGATTACGCCAGAAGAGGCAGAGAGAACCAAAAAGAATGCAGTTCTGCAGGCAGTAGATACCATACGAAACCGTCTAGATCAGTTTGGTCTAGCAGAGCCAAATGTTGCCAAACAAGGCGAAGATAGAATCCTCGTAGAAGTACCTGGTATAAATACCAAAGAGGATGAGAAGCGAATAAAAGAGCTCATAGCAAGACCAGCACATCTGCTCATGATGGCAGTAGATGAGGATAGAGCTTCTAGAGTGATGACCATGACAGATGCAGAGGCGAAAAAATATAGAGATATTATATTGCCAGATGTAAAAGATGAAAACATCAAATATCTGCTCAAAGAGATACCTATATTGGACGGCTCCATGCTGACTGATGCCAAAGCGGTCTTTGATAAGAACAATCAGCCTATTATTACCTTTACGCTCAATGGCGAAGGTGCAAGAATATTTGGTGATTTTTCGGGCAAGGCGTACAAGACAAGAGCCAGAATGGCAGTTGTCTTGGACAACAAGGTCTACTCCGCACCACATATCAACGAGAGGATAGGTGGAGGAAGAGGACAGATCTCAGGCAGCTTTACCGTAAACGAAACACGAGATATAGCTATTGCGTTGCGTTCTGGAGCACTTTTGGCACCTGTGTTTATAGAGGAGCAGAGAAGTGTTGGTCCAAGCTTGGGTGCTGACAGTATTGCTGCCAGTAAGCTTGCGTTGACCTTGGGCTTTGTATTAGTTTTTATATTTATGGTGTTCTATTATGGATATGCAGGAATTATCGCAGATGTGGCACTGATCGCCAATCTCTTTTTGATTTTGGCGATCATGTCTCTTTTTGGTGCTACGCTGACACTGCCTGGTATGGCGGGTATCGTCCTGACGGTTGGTATGGCGGTAGATGCCAATGTGATCATAAGTGAACGGATACGGGAGCTCTTGCAAGAAGGAAAGTCTGTGGCAAAAGCGATAGAGAATGGCTACGCCAATGCTTTTACTGCGATTTGGGATGCCAATGTGACGACACTTATCTCGGCAGTAGTGCTTTATGCTTATGGTACTGGGCCTGTCAAAGGCTTTGCATTGACGATGAGCATAGGAATACTAGCGTCTATGCTTACAGCTATTTTGGGCACACATGGTATATATGATATGCTGCTTCCAAAGATAAAAAAGACAAAACTAAATCGCTGGTTTGGTATCAAAGTGAAGGGGGCATAGAGATGGAACTATTTAACTACACAAAGCCTCTTAATCTGATGGGATGGAGCAAGAGATTTGGGGTACTTTCTATTGTCTTGGTACTGTTGTCTTGGGGACTTTTGTTTACCAAGGGTTTTAATTATGGTCTTGATTTTGCAGGGGGAACGCTGATACAGATCAAGTATGAGGGCAACGCTCCTATCAAAAAGATCAGAGAAGAGCTAAAACAAGAAGAGCTTTATAAAAATGCCAATGTAACCTACTTTGGAAGTGATCAAGAGGTGGTCATAAAGATCAAAAGTACCCCAACATCAGTCAATAGGGATATAGGCTCTGAAGTGAGTGAAATTCTTAAAAATACTGGTAAACTTGAGATCCGAAGGGTTGATATAGTAGGATCAAAAATTGGAGCAGAGTTTAGAGAAAAGGGTATTATGGCAATGCTTTTGGCCATAATAGGGATACTCATCTATGTATCATTCCGATTTGAGTGGCGTTTTGCCGTTGCTTCTGTATTTGCGTTGGTTCACGATGTGAGTATCGCCATTGGTGCAATTATACTTTTTGGAATAGAGGTAAACCTTGATATATTGGCAGCATTGCTGACCCTTCTTGGTTACTCTCTAAACGATACAATAATTGTCTTTGACCGTATTAGAGAGGGTATTCGAACTATAAAGAATCCAGATTTAGAGAGTATTATAAATGAGTCCGTCACACGCACACTGTCCAGAACAGTATTGACCTCTCTAACCACATTCTTTGTGGTATTTACTTTATATATGTTTGGTGGAGAGATCATAAATGGCTTTAGCTTTACACTGCTTGTGGGTATCATAGTAGGTACCTACTCTTCTATTTTTGTTGCGTCACCGATACTGTTGTGGCTTGGCTTTGATGTCAAAGGCTTCAGAGTCAAAGAGACAGAAAAACTCAAAAGAGAGAAAGAGAAAGAGAAGATGAGAGCTCAGTATGAGCAGGGAACGCTATAAAATTAGAACTTAGAAATTATGGTATGCTTTTCTTTTGAAAAGCCTTTGTTGTCTGTAGGGTCGATTTATCGACCAAGGCAAGAATGAGGAATGAGTTTGGAATGACGGAAAGAATTTTTTAGGAGGTTTATTATGAGATGGGGTAGAGTATTTTATATCTTTTTTACATTGATGAGTTTGACTACAAGTGCAGGTTTTTTGTATGAAGATACACTTTTTGCACTTTTTTTGGCAGGTAGTATCAATATGGTTTCTACTGTGCTGAAAATTGGCGTTAGAAACATACTTTCAACAGAGCTGCTTGCTGGGTCACTTGTAGCAGACTTACATCTGATCCCAGCATTTATTGCTTTGTATTTTTACCAAGCCAGTGAATTGGCGATTGGGCTAGTGATAGGAGCTGTAGTCGCAAATGTATATACTCTGATAGTAAGTCTCATAGAGACCACTAAAGAAGAGGAAGTATTTTAATCTACATGGAGATTGGCACGGTAAAGAGGAGAGGTACAAACTGCTCTAAATGGGATGGCTTAGAGGATAAATTTGGCAGATCAGATATATTGCCCCTTTGGGTTGCGGATATGGATATATCTGCACCAAAAGCCGTGCAGAATGCCATGTTGCAGAGACTGCAGCATCCAGTATATGGCTACACTTTATATAGTGACTCTTTTTATCAAAGTATTGTTGACTGGTACCATAGGGAGTTTGGCTGGAGTATCAAAAAAGAGTGGATAGTGCCAGAGCATGGCGTGGTTGTCTCTATCAATATAGCCATAGAGGCCTTTACCTGTGCAGGAGATGGCATATTGGTACAGACTCCTATTTACCCTCCTTTTGTTTCGTCTGTAGAGAATCATAGTCGAGTACTTTTGAATAATAAACTACGCTTCAAAGATGGAAAAACTACGATAGACTTTGACGATTTTGAGGAAAAGGCAAAAGATGCAAAACTATTTCTACTCTGTTCTCCTCACAATCCATCAGGTAGAGCGTGGAGCACAAAAGAGCTTGAGCGGATGGTTGAGATATGCCATAGGCATGGAGTCCTGATAGTCTCGGATGAAATTCATAGTGATCTTCTGTTTGATACGCGACACACTCCAGCTGCGATAGTGAAAAATGCTCATGATACTACCTTAGTGCTTCATGCACCATCAAAAACCTTTAATATCGCAGGTCTGAACACCTCCTATTTGATTGTACCAAATAGTAAACTGAGAGAACAGTATATTGTTGCACATCGCAGATCTGGACTGGATAATGGCAATGTGTTTGGCGTGACAGCATTGGAGGCTGCGTATAGAGAAGGCAAGCCTTGGCTGGAAAAGCTTAAAGAGCATATAGTAATCAATCGAGAGTTTGTGCATCAGTTTATTTCAAGCGGTATTCCAGAAATAGAAGTTTATAAAAACGAGGCAACTTTTTTAATATGGCTAGACTGTAGAAAGCTTGACTTGGATGATGAGGCACTCGCCTCTTTTTTTGTAAATGATGCAAAATTGGGGCTTAATAGTGGTATCAGTTTTGGAGAAGCAGGCAGTGGATTTATGCGGTTAAATCTAGGCACAAGTCTTGAAAATATACAAGAGGCAATGGGCAGACTCAAGGCCGCGGTTGAAAGATTGAAAAATAGGTAGATATGATGAGAGTTGTTTTAATTTGGCTGATTGGTATGGTATTGATACAAACTTCTATTCAAGCCTCTATGAGGCAAAAAATAGAGACCATGATAGCCAAAAATGAAATCAAGACAGATCAGGTAAGTGTTGTCATAAGAGATGCAAAAACTGGTACTATACTAAGTAGTTTCAATGCAGACAGAGTCCGAAAGCCTGCATCGGTGATGAAGGTGTTAACTACATATGCCGCACTGCTGGAGTTTGGCTCAAATTTTAGATGGCCTACAAAGTTCTACTATCATGGGAACTACAGAAAAGGCGTGATTTATGGAGACCTTATTGTTAGGGGTTATGGAGATCCGACTCTGTCTGCTCAAGATGTACCCGCAATAGTAAAAAGACTTAAAGCCATAGGAGTCAAGAGTATTACGGGCGATCTTGTATTGGATAGAAGCTTCTTTGGGATTGGTGACAAGATTAGTTCTGGATTTGATGCAAATAGGTATAGTGAATATAATGCTATGCCAGATGCTTTGATGTTTGATGATCATCTAAGTGCTATTGTAGTTAAGCCAAAAGGTAACAAGATAGTGGCATACAAATCTACCAAGGATGAGAGTTATGACCTTGTAAACAATATAAAAGCTACAAATAAAAGCTGTGCAGGAAATAGGAGCTGGCCAAGGGTTTTAGTGAAACAAGAAAACGGTAGACCCAAAGTAATACTTTCAGGTACCCTCTCTCTAAAGTGCAGACAGAGAGTCATTGGAAAGTTGGTTACACACGCGTATAAGAGTTTTTACTATACGCTAAAATCTGAGATGAAGAAAAAAGGAATAGCTTTTCATGGAAAACTACAGCTTGCAAAAACACCCAAGGGAGCTAGAGCACTCCTTACTCACTACTCAAAACCATTGATTCAGATTGTTGCAAAAACAAACAAAAAAAGCAATAATATGTATGCGAGGCAGCTATTTTTACTGTTGGGAGCAAAGTATTATGGCACTCCATCGACAGAGAAAAAGGGCAGAAAGGCTGTTGAAAAGATACTTGCAAAAGCAGGAGTACCACCACACAGAAAAACCTATCTTGATAATGGATGCGGCCTCTCTAGAACCTCGAGAATCACTGCTAGGGCTTTGTCTGATATACTCCAAAGTGCAAATAGGAAATTTGGATCAAAATGGAGAAAAACACTCTCTGTAGCTGGTATAGATGGAACGATAAGAAAAAGATTTAGAAATACGGTTGCCAAGGGCAGAGCATGGATGAAGACAGGGACGCTCAAAGATGCTAAAAATATAGGAGGATATGTTCTCTCAAAAAGTTCCAAAAAGCTTTATAATGTAGTTGTACTATATAATGGTCAAGAGAAGTGGAAGGGCAGTGCACTGCAGAATCAGATTATTGCTTGGCTAGCAAGATAGACGACAACAGACAAAGGGCATAAAATTATGAAGTTTGAAACATATCCATTTGAAAAATTAAACAGACTGTTAAAAGATATAGAGCCAAGTAGTGACCATGGGCCTCTAAGTCTGACAATAGGTGAACCACAGTTTGAAACACCACAGTTTGTTTTGGATGAGCTGCACGATAAATCATCACTGCTTAATAAGTATCCAAAAACAAGTGGTGAAAAAGTTCTCAGAGATGGTATATTGCAGTATCTTGCAAATCGCTTCGAGCTTAATCTTGATGATAGTCAAATCATACCAACTTTTGGTACAAGAGAGGTGCTGTTTAACTTTCCACAGTTTCTACTGCACGATACGGAGTCACCAGTGATGGCATTTCCGAATCCATTTTATCAGATATACGAGGGTGCGACCAAAGCAAGTAGAGCGAAAGTTATATATATGCCTCTTAGTTGCAACAATGGTTTTCAGCCACAACTGGAAGATTCTGCACTCAAGGAGCTTGATTTTGTAATCCTAAATACTCCCAATAACCCTACAGCGTCAGTGATGCCTATGAAAGAGCTAAAAAGATGGGTCAGGCTAGCACTAGAGTATGATTTTGTACTTATGAATGATGAGTGCTATATAGACCTTTATCTGGATAAACCGCTACCCTCAATTCTAAATGCCAGCATAGAGGTAGGCAATATGGATTTTAAAAATATATTGACTATCAACTCTATTTCCAAAAGATCTTCTGCACCAGGACTTAGATCAGGCTTTATCGCAGGAGATGCAGAAATCTTGAAGAGGTATATGACCTATCGTACATATGTTGGGTGTGCATCTCCGCTGCCTTTACAGTATGCAGCAGGTGTGGCATGGGCGAATCAGAGTCATGTAGATGGCTTCAGGCAAAAATATATTGAAAACTTCAAAGTGGCTAAAGATATTTTACAGATTGAACCTCCAGAGGCTACATTTTATATATGGTTAGCTGTTGATGATGAAATAGAATTTACAATAGAGCTCTATAAAAGATATAATCTAAAGGTCATACCAGGATCTTTTTTGGGAAGAGAGGGTGAAGGCAAGGGCTATGTACGATTGGCACTTGTGCATGAAGCAGATATTACTAGAGAGGCTTTGAGTCGGATCAAGAGGCTTATGACAGAGTTGTAGGGTCAGGGTCAGGTGTATGAATGTTTAACCTTGCGGTTCAGCATTGCAACACCAGACCCCTGTAGGGTCGATTTATCGACTCAAGTAAGTAATTAAGAGGAATAGTAGTTTTGAACAAAGAAGATATAGAGCAGTTAAAGAATGATAGTGAATTTCAGGAGAATCTCAAAAGACTTGAAGCTGAGATGAAGAGTGAAAACTCTATAGCCAAAGGTTATCAGGTTTTAGATGCCAAGCTCGTACTGGATTCCAAAGAAGAAGATATAAACGAGGTGTTTACATTTATTGTCAACAGCGCATTTGACAGGCTGGCGGAGTTTTTGAGTAGTCACAGGAAGTTTGATATGTCTGATCCTGAGGAGTATGCAACGGCCAGAGCGATATATGAGCATGCGATACAGAGATATAGTGAAAATGACAAAAAAGGTGCTAAAGAGATATTTTTAGTTCTTTATCATCTGTTGACTGTGGATGAGCTCAAAGATGCGATGATGATTCATGCTTGTGCTGTGATGAGTGGTGCGCCATTTGACTCTTTTATTGATGAGATTGTAGATGTGTCTGAAGTGGATCCTGAAGACCCAATGGCATTTTTTGTCACTACATTTGTGCAGCCCACTGATATCCTTCTAGCGATGTGGGCAGATTATGTCAAGCAGGGCAGAGAGGAGCTTGGGGTACTTGAAGATGGTGATGCTTCTGCTGATATTTTAGGAAAAGAGGGGTAGTGTTTATGAAGATACATTTTATAGGAATTGGGGGCATCGGTCTCTCTGCCTTGGCAAAGTTTTTAGTAAATGATGGGCATATTATTTCTGGTAGTGATATCAAACAGACCGAGATCACCAATGATCTAGCTACAAACTTTCACGCCAAAATAACTATACCCCACCATCCAGATGCAGTAGAAGGTGCGGATATAGTTATCTATTCGGCAGCAGTTAGACCCACCAATGTAGAATATAAGCAGGCAAAAGAGCTCGGTCTCAAACTTCTCTCTCGCAAAGAAGCACTCAAATTTATCCTTGGAGATAAAGAGGTGCATGCAGTGGGAGGTGCACATGGTAAAAGCACTACCTCTGCTATGCTCTCATCAATCATTCCAGCGTCAAATGCACTTATAGGGGCAATTAGCAAAGAGTTTGGCTCCAATGTGAGACATTTTGATAATGAAAAGGTAGTTTTTGAAGCGGATGAGAGTGACGAGAGCTTCCTGAACTCAAATCCCTACTTAGCTATAGTGACAAATGTAGAGCCAGAGCATATGGAGTATTATGAGTACGATGAGGATAGATTTTATGATGTATACAGTAAGTTTTTGTCACTTGCCAAAATATGTGTCATAAATGCAGAAGACGAATTTCTCTCATCATTGTCAATAGATGCAATTAGACTATATCCATCCAAAGATATGAGAGCTATTGAGTTTATATTGGTCGATGGGGAGCCTCATACTAGATTTGAGCTTTTAGAGTATGGAGCTTTTGAGGTGTTTGGCTTTGGGTACCATATTGTACTAGATGCTTCACTGGCGATTCTTGCGGCTTTGGAGCTAGGAGAGGAGATAGATGATATCAAGAAGAACTTGCTCAACTATAAGGGCATCAAGAAGAGATTTGATGTTATTCAAAACAGAGAAAACTGTGTAGTGATAGATGATTATGGACACCATCCAACCGAGATACGGGCCACAATGGAATCATTAAAAACATATGCTTATATGCGTAATTTTTCTCAGATTCAGGTCATTTGGCAACCACATAAATATAGCAGAACTATAGATAATCTTGAGGCATTTGTGGAGTGCTTTGAGGGTGTGAGTGAGCTTGTGATACTTCCTATATGGGCAGCTGGTGAGATAGAGGTGGATATAGACCTAAAAGGGGCGTTTAGTCGTTATAAGCTATTAATGGCAGACTCTGTAACAAAAGAAGATGGCATAGTCAAGGTGATAAAAGATGGACATATCATAAGAGAGTATAGTAAAAACCTCATTGCTGCGTTTGGGGCAGGGGATATCACCTATCAGATTCGTGGTGAGCAACACTAGGTTGGCATGAAACAAAAAGAGATTATCAACAAGCTTGATCTAGATGGGTATATCACCAGCTTCAAGAGCTTTATGGTGCGACCCAAAAGGGTCTCCATGGATGGTGATATTAATCAACACTATAGATACATAAAGGCACTCTCTACCATAGAGATACCTGCCCCCAAAATATTGCCACCCCTAGAATCTCAGCTTGCACGGCTTAAAAAACAGGCTATTTTATCATTGGATGAAATTTATGCTTTTGTTGTTATTGTATCTTACTTCAATAAACTAAAGACAGTGTCGTTGCCAGAACCAATTTCAAGCTGGATACACGGTATCGAGATTCATAGCGAGATTACGGATATACTTGGCTACTTCACTGATGAGGGAGATATAAATCCTGAAAAAGAGCCAGAGCTACAAGATATAAATCGTACCATCTCTACCAACAAAAGAGCGATCAAGGATGCTTTGTACGCACTTACTCATTCGTCAAAACTCTCTGATTATCTCGTGGATACACAGATACATCTACAAAACGGCGAAGATACACTGCTTGTCAGAGGTGGATTTGCTCAGGTTATAAGAGCTACTGTAGTAGGCAGGAGTAGTGGTGGCTTCTTTTATGTGGTACCACAGCAGATATCCAAGCTAAAGGAGCAACACCAAGCTCTCATGCAGAGAAAAGAGGATGTTGTCTGGCGATACTGTAAAAAATTCTCAGAGGTTTTTTATAGATGGGAGCCTTTTTTGAGATATATAGACAAAGAGTATGATAGGTTTGACCACTATCAGGCTAGAGTAATGTTTGCCAAGGCAAAGGATTATGAGTTTATCCTGCCTAGTGCAGACAATGGTATCAGACTTGAATCATTTGCTCACCCTGCTATAGATGACCCAGTCCCCATAAGTATCACACTAGACAGACCTATAATGCTCATCACTGGCGTGAATGCAGGAGGAAAGACCATGCTGCTCAAATCCATGCTCTCAGCAGTCTATATGAGTAAATATCTTCTGCCATTTAGGTGTGATAGCACTAAAACAAAAATAGGCAAATATAAAAACATAGAAGCAATTATAGACGATCCGCAATCTGTAAAAAATGATATCTCTACCTTTGCTGGCAGGATGCTGGAGTTTTCCAAGCTATTTTCTCAGAAAGATACCATTGTTGGAGTGGATGAGATAGAGCTGGGCACGGATGCAGACGAGGCGGCGGCACTGTTTAAGGTGATGCTAGAAGAGCTTCGTAAAAGAGCCAATATCTTTATAGTGACAACACATCACAAGAGGCTTGCATCACTGATGGCATCAAATGATGATGTTGAGCTGATAGCTGCACTTTATGATGAACAGAGGCGTTTGCCTACATATACCTTTTTGCAGGGCAGTATCGGCAAAAGTTATGCATTTGAGACGGCCGAGAGATATGGTATATCACCATTGGTGGTGGAAAAGGCAAAAGAGTTTTATGGTGAGGATAAAGAGCGACTAGGTGAGCTGATAGAGAAGTCCACTATGCTAGAACGAGAGATGAGACTGAAAATAGCAGAGATTGATGAACAAAAGCAGAGTCTGGAGAAAAAGGAGAAATATCTGCAAGGACTTCAGGAGAAAATGAATGAGGAGCAAAGAAAGGCTTTGGCAACTCTGGAAAATAGATATAATGCTGCGACCAAACGAGCCCAACAGGCACTCAAGACAAAAGAGCCAGCAGACGGCAGAAGGCTACTCAACGAGGCACATAGACACAAACAAAAAGCAAAATCCAAACATGAAAAAAAGCCTACTACTTTTGTGGCTGGCGATAGGGTAAAGTATAGGTCACACCGAGGGGAAATCCTCTCTCTTAGAGCAAAAGAGGCAACGATCTTGGTGGACGGTATGAAAATAAGAGTGCCTGTGGCTGATTTGAAAAAGAGCGTGGATACTACAAAAAAGCCAAAGAAGCCCAAAATAACTTCATCGATAGAGAGGAGTGGTGCATTGCTCTCCATAAAGCTACTTGGCATGTATGGGGATGAGGCTATTGAGAGATTGGACAAGTTTTTGTCAGATGCATTAGTAAATGGGCTAAATGAGGTTGAGGTGATACATGGTACAGGTGGGGGAATCTTGGCAAGACTGGTGACGGAATATCTAAATGAACACCCAAAGATACAGAAATTCTACAGAGTACCAGGTAATCTAGGTGCTACTATTGTGGAGTTGTGACATTTTAATTTTAAGTGGATGGGAAGTATAATTTTTTTGTGTAGTAGACCCTTATTCCGAGGATTTGAGTATTTGCTCATACTTTTGGTGGATGCCATGTTGGTGGATTCACCTCGCCTTTTAAGGATACTACCGACTATTTTTTAGAGACATATCCTAAATATTGTGTCCAACAGTAACACTTTAACTAATTTTCCTCCTCATAAAAT
>JAECMU010090008.1:0-19283 GCA_016106625.1 Dracogyra subfuscus
GCACAGCCAAGAAAATAGTATGTTTAATAAGGGACTTTAAAATTCCGAAGTGGAAATTAGAACTTAATAAAACGTGAGCTGCAGCATCGATTGGATAGATGGAGAATTCGCTATAACTTCGGTTCTTTCCGTTCACACTGGGAAGCTTAATGTTCCGGGGGAAATCCCCTTTTCATTCAGATTTTTGTTTGGCGCTAACAAGTACTCCCCTGTAAAAGAAACGATGATGTGTGCTGAAATATAAACGGCAGCCTTCTAGTTAGTCCCTGCATACCAGAAATAATTATATTTTAGTATTTTCGTTTGATTAACGTTGCACTTTAATCTTTTAAGTTGTATATGAACAACTGGAGAAAATCGTTCGTGCAAACACTAAAACCACACGAACGACAGATCGTTCGTCTGAAAAAGTCAAATTTTATGCCCTGATTTTCTAGTGACACATAATTGTACTTATAGTGCTGGAAATGTATAGTTATGAAACAGGGATGTGTTGACACGTTGAATTATCCAATACAGTGTAAGTGTTATCTAGTCACATGAAATATAGTGCATGATGACCTGTTCCTGATTAAATAAGTTTTGAAATCATATTTGTCTCCACTTTTTCATTAAATGTAGATCTATCTATAAATAAAATAATTAATCTGGAAATTTATCAGGGTGCAAATGCAATGAATGACTTGTAATTTATATGTGTGTGTTACTGGTTAAAACACTTTTGTCGGATAATTTGTATGTGCTAATATGTTATGATCTAAACTACTGTCCTTTGATTGCTTGCAGATTTTCTTTTCAACATTTTGCCACCATGTTGGAGAAACAGTATTCCGTGAAGTTTTTCTCTTCATTCATTGAGGCCATACAAAAAGTGTGTCGAGACTACCTCGACTATGAACAGGGAGTGGAACTCAGTGGCTATCTGGCCGTGGAGATAGACAACATTAAGAAAGAGAGATATGTCCTCAGTGAGTTTATTCAGAGCTCGGGCAATGTGATCAGTGAAAGTTTTTGCACAAAAGCATTTAAGACGGTGCCAAAAAGTGTGCAGACTCCAGAACACAGAGTTCTCAAGGAGCATAACACAAGTTCGAGTATTGACTTGATGGACAGTTATGGCCAGGAGCAGGCCTCGATAAACCGCAGAACGTACCTGCCGGGTGGATATTCTTCTAATCAGAGACATTCAACGGGAGGTTTCCACGGTGGTGTTCGCTCCACTCACTCGTCGCGGTCACAGCCTCAGATACAGCCAAGATCATCAACATCGTGGATCTCTTCTCCCGAAACGGTCCAGTCACATCAGACAAACACGGCGGCTAGAAGTTCCTTTCCAGGCTCTCGGACTAATATTGGTTTTGAAGCAAGTGATCGAGGTTTTAAGAGAAATGCTACAGATTTGGAAGGGACACCACCTACAAAAATAGGTATATATATATAGGTTTTTATAAAACATTTTAAAATTATTTAACCTGAAGGTATTGATGATATATGCCGTTACGGGGCTTGACATCAGACACAAATAGTCATTCAAGTTACATGTCATTTACAGTGATCAATAGAAAACACCAAGATCATGTCCATTTCAAGGGTGGGGGTTGGAATTCTCTATAAAGTAAAATATTTCTGTACAAACACCAGAGACCTGCAAATTTGGTTTTTGACTTACCAGTTAGTTTGAATTGTGTATATCAGGGCTACGTAGTAGTTACCTCATACATTTACGATTTTTTTCGTATAGTTAGACCACTGTTTCTACGGCCGTTGAGTGACGGCATAGCCCGAGATCTGTTACACATGTCACTCAATGGCCGTAGAAACAGTGGTCTAACTAGACGAAACTATCGTAAAGGTATGAGGTAACTCCCTTGTACCACGCCCCCTTGACATCACAAAATAGTTTGAAATTTGCACTCTTATGTTAACTGAAGGCGTAACTTCCTTCAGCCATTCAACAATCGCTGAAATTAGGTTAGACACGCCCATCGTCTAACCTTAGGTTACACCACGGGTAAGTTCAAAGGGGCTGACAGCAAAGCGTGGTACAATCTTTATTACAGCTTTTGAGAATAATTTGTGAATGAATTTATTTGACTTATCCTACAGTTATAATTAATTCACTGTGATATGATAAAAATAACAATTTGCACAGTTGTGTTCCCTTTTTATAAGTATTGATTTTTGGAACTGGCTGAATGCCTCAACCTTTGTCATTTCACTCTTTAAGAAAAGAAACTAGTTAGGTGTAGAGGTGTGCAGTGAAACCCTCTAAATTGAACATACAAGGGACTAAATAAAAAAATCTGGTATTGAAGGCAGCGGCCCATGCAGGATCTTAAAATAATAACCTTTAAACAAAATTTGGTTATGAGGGGTTGAAATCGCTATATAATTGCAAATGAAAAACGGATGATTAAAATATTTTCTTCTGTTTTTTATCTACGTAAATTGACAGAGCTCTTAAATGATTCTCTCAACTTGTTTTACAGCACGATCAGGTTCAACAGACCATCCTGTAGGAGGCAGCTCTGCAAACGTAGTATCAGAAACTCACTCTAACCCAGAATTTACGCAGTCTACGCAGTCTGGCATGGAGGAAAGTGTGCATTTGCCGCTGTCGGCCAAAGTGAAGCAAGAGGAGGAGGACGACGATGATGATGTGACATTGATAGAAAGTATAAGTGACTTTAGCAAGGGAGACGGAGCGGTAGGGTTCGGTGGTGATTATTCAGACATTCTCCGAGATGATGGGGCTGGCTCTTCACAAAACATGTACATGCAGCTGTCTACGTCCGGGGAGAAAGTGGAGCTTTTTAAGGTATTTATCACCCAATGATGTTATTTCCTGTTTGGCAGAACTTGTTTTCTGTTCTTGATTACTACTTTCACCTTTCTGGACTTCCCAACAAAATTATGTTTTTCCAGGTTTCTTTTCTGATTCACAGTGTACTTTGAACAGGGCCATAATTATTGGTCTGTTACCTAGTTCTGACCACTTGACAGCTTTAGAAGAAGTTTAGGCCTCACATTGGATAAAATTTAGTTTCAATAAGTTTTTAGATATTATATTACTGCCTTGAAAATCATTCAAAGATGGTTAATTTATAGAAAATTTTATTAGGCAAAGACCAAATGTTTGTAGTAACTTTGTATTAGCAGTTGGCTAATATGGGAATGGACATGGTGAGCATTGATGTTTTTTCTGGGACAGTCTTAGCACTCCTAGAGAGGGCTTGAACTCACAAAGGGCATACTGAATTTTAGTTTTTATGAATAACATGTTAAATGTTTGCTTTAATGTTGATCTGCAAAAATTACATGTAGAGATGTTCTGATTAATCTGCGTGTAAAAGTCGTGATTGGGTAAATAAAGTACAATAAAGAGTTAGTTCCCTTCCGGGACTAATCCATGCAACTGTAATCTGCTTCAACTCAAACTGTTAAAATTTTTCATTGGCATAAATTGTATTTTTAATGTTTACATGCTAATTAAAGTCCCATTTTGATAATATGTATGAGTAATTTTATGAATGGGATGAGAGTTTGACTTAAATATATTTGGCAATGTTATAAATGGAATGCATTGGCTAAAAGTGAAACGTTTACCACCGATTGTTTGAGCTCCCATTGAAGTTGAGTTTTTAATACGGATGGGATGGTTTGATTTTTAATATTTGTTTCATTCATATTTTCCACAAGTATACTAGCTAACATATATTTAAAGCGGCACTGTCTAGAATATTTTTATTATTTAAGCATATAGAACAGAAAATCTTATTACGTTTGGTGCATATAAGACGCCGCAGTCTGAATTGGTTTCACTACACTGGCTTTTCCAAGTTAAAAATAAATCAGAATTTTGGAAGGACACTTTTGGCGGGCCCCCACTGGGCTTAAAATAGTACGGTTCGGCTATTGCTGCATTACAAAAACCGAGCAGACAATTACGATAGCAGCACTCATGTCGACGTTATAAACATCAGACTCGCACACCTTTCGATTGCTACCTGTATTTCACACTTTTAAACACACTGTTATGCTAATTTTTATTATTCACTACAACTGAAAATGTTTAGAGTTTTAAAGAGTATCTTCATATAAAAACAACACAAAAACAAAAAATTAACAACAATAAACAGTATTCTGGAAATTAAAAAATGGTGCATTGTATTGTGCCAAGGCCTAAAACTGCAAATATAGTGAACTGTGATTGTCGTGCAAACTGATGATTGAAAATAAATATAATTTCATTTGATAACACAAGTGAAACTCACAATCCTGGGCTGACTTCCTGTTTAACTATAAATAAAATATTTTATTGGGAAATTCCAGGAAGGTGTGTTTCTGCCAACTATTTTCAATATTGTACGTATATTTGTTTTGTGTTCATGTTTCAGATTTTACTTTATTGTTTTTTTCTTGTAAGTGTAGAGTGGACTATTTTCCAGATCACTGAGATGTGTCCTGAATTGCAGAATACAGTTACTGAAATGTAATTCTAGGTTTAATGAAAATATTCTTTAGGTTGTTTGTACGTGACAATAAACATTTATTTGAACGTTCTTTGTATTATTCAATAAATCAAATGCTGACCCAGGTGCCAAAGTCTGTAGAACTGATGATATCTCTTAGTCTGCAAAGAACTGCCAACTTAAGTGCATAGGGTAGCTATGTGCCTATAGTAATCTTAGAGCACTTCATGGAACGGAACTGGGTCCAGGACCTATAAACTCACTTTAATTGCTGTATATCTCAATCGTGTCTGAAGGTGTACCGGTGAGGAAAACACAGTGAATGAATTTTAATTTTAAAGGTACACTTTGTAATATAAAGTGACAGTAAAAACCAGACAAGAAATGTTTTGTCAAGTTGTAGTCAAATACCAGAAGATAACATTGCAATGTGTTTTCATTTCCACTCGAGGATATTTCGATTTTATACAAAGTATTGAACATTTTGCATTAAAACATTTTTGGTCTGGAAGGAAAAGTGACCAAATGTTAACTCACTTGAATATCGACATAATTCACACAATGTTCTTTTGAATGGTGGCGTAATTCATATGATTTGAAGTATAATTATGACCGTTTTGAAAACATCAAATGACTTCATGTTTTTGGATAAAGATGAATTTTGTATGATGCTTAAAGTGTTTACTTAAAGGACGTTTTACTGTGATTGGGAATTCAGTCAAATAAATTTTAATTATATTTTGAAGTTAACCTTTAAAGTAACTAGCAGTCTTACATACATGTACTGATGTAGATCTGTGGACTGACTTAGCAGGAGATTGAATGTCACCCAGAACAAGATGTCAAATCATTTGTTACACTTAACCCTTCAGTTTATCAGCCAGTTGTTGAATCCAATCCATATTCTTTATGCAATGCTGATCATTTAAGTACTTATTTCTGCTGTACAATGCTTTTTGCCTTCTTTCCTTACTCAATAAAATTATGGATTAATGCATCTCAATGTTAGGTATTTTGTGTCATTAACAGATTCAAACATGCAATAAATGAAACTGAAACTGTCCTTCCATACTTTTATTGTGGTAATAGAAGTCAACACTGTCGACTGAGAATGATAGTAACCGAATCGGCCGTAAAATCATACATCACGGTGAAGATGCAGATCGTTCCTATTTTACTGTGAGCCTTTCAGGGAGCATCGCAGTACCCATTTACAGAAATACGCAGGCCCTAATCTTGCTAGCCAATGAAAATTGTTTTTGCTGAAAATGTGCTCAGTCGCTGAGTTATTAGCAGTAGTGAGCAGCCACTATGTCAAAACCCTGACCTGTTTATTGTCATAGCTCACTTGGCACCTTGTCACCATGTGTGTGACAGAGTTTTTACTTTGCTGCCAGTCTGTATCCTCGGTAATGGAGAACTGGCCTGTTAACAGGAAATGGTGTCTGTGTACAATTGATTTGATGAAATAATGTTTTACCATGTTCAGTTTATTATAAAAATAACAAATGTGCCAGTTTCTGTTGTGAAGACAGTCTAATGTTGACATTTTCCAGATACACCAGTAAACTGGACTTGTTTTTCAAAGTGATGTGTGTCACATTGTGTGCTATGTCCAGTCAAGTGTTGTTGGTTATTTCAAAATTACCAGAAAAACCTAATTAATAATATCATGTTTTTAATAAAACATATAATTGTTTTTAAATTTTATTACTGGATATAATATTTTATATCAAAATATTACAATTAGAACCGAGTCTAAAACTGGGAATTTTTTCGCATGAACAAACGGACAAAACAAATATTCACATTGTCTATATTTATCCAACTTCTCCCCTTTTTCCAGGGAAGGAAGAAGTCACTTCTACTTTTTCAATCCTAGATTTGGGCATGAATACCTACATCTCAACCATAATATTTTACTATTTGGTGATCCGCAGTTAACAACCCAGGAAAATATGGACATTTGAAAATTTATTGCAAGCATTAAAAGATTTCAAACTTAATAGCTTTATTTCTTTTCTCTTCACTTCTCTATCAATTTAAAAAAAAATCTTTCTCAGCCCTTTCATGTCTCTGCCTCTTTTTTGTTTTCTGTTTCTCTTTAATCTGCTGTCAGTTTTGTATCATAACTGATTACTTTACGTTCAATTATCACTACTTATACAGGGCTTGAAACTTGCCAAAAATCTGGTGCCCCCCCCCCCCCAATGTTTTATATATATATATATATATCTGGGCCACTAACATTTCATTTCAGTGGCTCAAACTTATTTTAGGTAGCCCAAACATGAAATATTCATATTTCAGTTTTAAGCGAAATATTTAAGTAAGCATACAAACTGATCAGAATGATTGCATTTGGTCTACAACATCAATGTTTATAATTTACAAGGAATGTTCGTAAACTACGGTAAGGTGATACATTCAGTTCTGTGACCTACAAGCAAGATTTTAATGTGGAATGAATGGATGTCATACAATTATTAATAGTAGCTCATATATTATAGAAAGAAGATCCCCCAAATAATAACATTTGGGCTACTAATGCTATTATTTTTTAATATTTAAGTCGCCCAAACAGTTTTGGTCGCATTTGGCGACTTGACCACAGGCTATTTCGAGCCCTGCTTATATATGCTGCTATTGCCTTTCATTTTGTATACATGAATGTATTTTGTGGGGAAAGGTCCAAATGTAACAGATGGAATAAATACTGTTTAAGACAAGATTGCAATGTTGAGAGACATTAATGAATTAGGCCCCCAGTGCTTGACACTGCAACAGGAATCACAGTCTGGACATCAGATGATTTAAGAAACACCCGGTTCTACTGCTGCTAACTACTAAACTTATGATGTGTCAGTGGAAAGTTGGAATTTCCAAATTAATACAAGTTGTTGAAATAGATTGTCGAATTATTTTCAAAAAAAAGTCTTAAGAGAATTGGTGAATTGTTTGCAGGGTATTGTTATACTCAAGACTTTTGTGCCTTGAGGATTTTCTTCTACCTAATATGACAAGGTATCAGCTGCTGGTGAACCTAAACAGATCATTACAAGACATTATATTGATACTATTCATTTACAGTGTTTGTTATTATTATTAATACATTTTGTGGAGTGATCTTTGTTCTCCCATCAGGGGTCACACCACAAAATCTTGTTGCTTGACTTGTCGCTGTGGCATGTTGCCTTTGTGTGTACTAGCCTTAATAAACACTACAGAAGTTGTGTACTACCAACTATGACATTACTACTTTATGTACTACCAACCATGACATTACTACATTGTGTACTACTAACCATGACATTACTAAATAATGTGTACTATCAGCCATGACATTACATGTCATTACAAAATATATCGGTGAACAAAAGGTATTAAGATATTTACAATGCTTGCACAGTTAGTTGTATTATTGATGACGATCAGCATCTGCGAAAAAATGGAAATAATTTTACTTCTATTTATAAGTCTCTTGATTAGAGATCAAATGTCACACTGAAAATGCTGAATAATACTTGGGATGCTTTGGATATTGAATGTTGAAGAGCTGAATGAGGATATCTTTTTAAAACTGGATATGTATTTCTTTCCCTTTGTCTAGAATCAGCGACTGAAAACATACACTGAAACGGACTTTAAGGAAGCTATGCATTCTGTCCTGGATCGTGGAATCTCCCTCCGAAAGGCAGCCAAAATGTTCAATGTTCCACACCAGACGCTCTGGAATCACATTAGTGGCAAACACAAGAGGTACCGAGCTGAAATTCCACCTCCACTTTTTCCTAAGAACCAGGCATTGGAGACCACTGAATGTCCACCTCCACTTTTTCCTAAGAACCAAGCGTTGGAGACCACTGAATGCCCACCACCATTCTTTCCTGATGAACCAAGCATTGGAGACCACTAAAGGTCCACCACCATTCTTTCCTGATGAACCAAGCATTGGAGACCACTAAAGGTCCACCATCATTCTTTCCTGGTGAAACAAGCATTGGAGACCACTAAAGGTCCACCACCATTCTTTCCTGAGAACCAAGCATTGGAGACCACTAAAGGTCCACCATCATTATCTCTTGATGAACCAAGCATTGGAGACCACTAAAGGTCCACCACCATTCTTTCCTGAGAACCAAGCATTGGAGACCACTGAATGTCCACTACTACCCTTTTCTGAGAAGCCAAGCATTGCAGACAAGTGATTGTGGTTGTAAGAGATCTTTAGCCTTGTTAGAAACTTGAAGAAATGGATTCTCTGTGCAGTCCATGACACTAAATCAAAAAGAAAGATTTGAAGTTGACTGCCTTCTGACTGTAGACTGAAGATGTCGATAAATGATAATGTGAATACAGCTTAGGAACCACTTAAAGATTGGTGAACAAGACATTTTCATGAATTTGTTCAGCATTAGGATGACCACTAGTGTATGAACAAGAACCTCAAACAATGTCATGGAGTGTTGTATATGTTTGTTTGCATATACTATAGAGATATGACCCTTGCCGTCTTTGACCTATGTATTTATATTTAATTAATTGTGGCACATATATACAATTCTCTAATGCTGCCTATTGGTGGTTTTGAATGAAACAAAGATGTTGCTAGATGACAAAGTATCATCTAGAAGTCAGTGAAATGACATATTAAGGAGATTGTTATACTCGTATGTTTCAAGGAATTTCTGTGATCCTCTGCAATGCTCTAAGTGACATGAATTGAAAAAAGGACTTGTTCTAAGAATTTCAGCAGCTGTTAAATGTTTGACACTTTTCAATGAAGTTCAAAGGAAAGGAAAATTTCAGTGTGAACAAAAAGCCTGTGCTTAATGCTGATAAAAATTATAGTGTAAAATAGAAATTCTCGAAGGCACTATTCTTTACAGTATGATTTGCACTTTTGTGGTCCATATTAATATGTGGTGTGCAATATAGTGGTGAAACTTTTAATGTAATATTTAGTGAACATGACATTTTGTTGGTATACTTTGAAATAGTGTTCAAGGTGTGCATTAGAAAAATATAAGTAGTTTTATGCTTTCTTGTGCACATGCGTGTGTATGTTTCAAAATAATCTAGCTATAATATAAATCATGTAAATAATGTGTTGATTTTATTCCAATGGAATGTATACATGCTAAAATAGATATTTTATTAATATGTCTGGTAGATCATACTTAAAACATCAAAGAAAGGATACCAAAATGTGGAGATTTCTTTTAATATGTACAGTTGGTTATAATCAAAAGAAGTCGGCATTTGTTTTGACAGTCAGATCAGTGGAAGCTAGTTTTGTTAGTAGTAACTTCCCCTCCTGAAATGACAAGGTTTTGAGCTCTAACATTGTAAATCTATTTAATGTGTACCTCAACAACTCACAAATGTTTTGTTTCATGTCTAAAATGCAATTAGTTACAAATTTACATTTTATTGACATAAAGTATTACTTTCATTCTTATATGCACACGTCTGTTTTGTTTTTAAATATATATTTTTTTATTCTTGGTGGTGTTAATTTTTTAAAACATAATGCATCGTATAATTATTGTTAATATTTTGATAAAAAACATTCACTGATATCTTATTTTAATATACAGTGTTAACTTTTCATCGTCAAACAAACTGTCACAAAATCAAGTTTGAACAGATGTGCTGATTCTTCATGAACTTATGGTGATGTTATGAAATTGATTTGCCAAATTCAATTTCTGTTGGAATGTAGTGATTTTGCAAACAACTGAGAACTAAACCGTACATGGTTGTTTGTTAACTCATAACAATCGCCCAAACCAGATACGAAAAAAGATGTCATCATCAACCTACATTGTTTAGAATTTTGTTTATTTTTGCATTTTTACAAAGTAAAACAGGTTCATCTCTTCTCCTCCCCCCCCCCCCCCAACAACACAAAACAAAACCATCATTAGCTTACACCAATTTTTTAAAATTTTGCACTAACATTCTGATATGCGACAGTAAAAGGAAGTTGGTGGTGAATTACTGATTTTGAAATAGTCACTTTTTGTGCCGTTTATCCGTCTGAATAAGACTTTATTAAGCAGGACTGGCCTCAGTGGTGTTGTGGTTAGGCCATCAGTCAACAGGGTGGCAGGTACTGGATTCGGATCCCAGTCGAGGCATGGGATTTTTAATCCAGATACTGACTCTGAACACTGAGTGAGTGCTTCGCAAGGCTCATTAGGTAGGTGTAATTGACTTGCACCAACCAGTGATCCATAACTGGTTCAACAAAGGCCATGGTCTGTGTTATTCTGCCTGTGGGAAGTGCAAATAAAAGATCCCTTGCTGTTAATTGGAAAGAGTAGCCCATGAAGTGGCGACAGTGAATTTCCTCTCAAAATCTGTGTGGTCCTTAATCATATATCTGATGCCATATGACTGTAAATAAAATGGGTTGAGTGCGTCGTTAAATAATTCTTTTCTTTCTTTCTTAAGCAGCTGCATGATTTTGTTTCTCAAGCTTAGCATTTCAGACCAACATGTCTCTGATACCTGGCTGTAGTATTTTGATAACTTTTAATTCCCCATGATTTATGCATTAACTACTTCTCACTTAAGAAGTTACGCTGTAATGTATTAAAAACTGAAAACAAAACTAACAAATATTGGAGTTGCTATTTTCACTGTGCGACAACACTAATACAATGACTGCTAAAGATATATTAAAACCGTATCTCTGAACTATGTTTCTCTCTCTATCTAGGCTCATCCAAAGAAAGCCTATACCCAATCAGCATTTATCGAAGCACTGCGCATTGTCTCTGAGTGTGGAATTTCCATCAGAAAGGCTGGCAGAATGTACAATATCCCACACCAGACGCTTCACGATCACATCCGTGGCCGGCGTAAGAAGCAGAGAGAGGAAATTCCTCTTTCCATGGTTCCAGCGGACCGTTTCATGCCAGAAAACCGTTACAGCCATGTTGAAGAAGATGGTCTCAACTCTCTAATGGGGCATACAGATCATGTTGGAGTTAATCGTACAGATCATGTTGGAGTTGATCGTACCGATCATGTTGGGGATACTCGTACCGATCATGTTGAGGATAAGTATATTGCCATGACAGATGTCGGCCAAACTGGTAATGAAAGCAGCTTTCAGAAGAGAAATGTTGGCCATTCTGGAGATGAACAACAGAACTCCATGGCCAGACAGGCTGATGATGGGCAAACACATTCTTCACCCTATACATAGTGAACGTGAGGATGCATCATAGTGATGGGATATTTTGTGTGTGTGCTTCACATCAATTGACTGGAATTGTTAATAACAGGAGAAAGCACTTGACATCCATAAACTGCTTGCCTACTGCAAGAGACATATCCCTAACTAATCATCTACCGGTACATGAGCTTTAAAAACTCTGTTCCCAATTGAAAAATATTAATCAGTTTTAACTGCTAACATAATTTGTCATGGTGATGATCTGAATTATCATAAATAGACAGACTGCAGTTCTGTCCTTGGAATGTCCTTGGAAAGTGATTGTTGGACCAAAGTGTTGCTTAAAATGTTATGTATATTTTATTAATATTAACTGTTATTTTCTGGTGGTTCTGTGTTATTTCAGTTAACTTTGTATGGTTTACACTTACTTTTACATACACTGAGATATCATGTGTTTTTCATCATGGACGTGTCATTGCTCTTTCTTTCTTTTTTTGTAAATATATTATACACACAAATTGTTTTATTAAAAATTGCTGGAGATGATTATTTAATTATAGGGCATTAAACTCAAAACTATACATGAATTGTTTATATTATATCCTTATCTTTTTTTTTTATTATTGGACTCCAAGAATCCAGAACTTCATAAATCTATATGTATGCACTACCAAGTCTGTCTCATACACTAATGCACTGAGTACAATCACGGATAGGTGATCAGTATATCATTGCCAGAAAGTCGTCAATGAAAAACCTCAAAACAAATCGAAATCCAGTAGTATTAAAATGTTTAATTTTTAATATTTTAACAATCTGTTGTGTACATATGAATAATTTGTTAAGATTGAAAGTATGTCAGGACAAATATTTTTACTAAGTCAGATATGTAAAATGCTACATGTCAAATTTGGTGATAGGATATATAATTATAAATAGGAAATCATTATTTCAGTGAGCACCATTTTCCCCCCTTCTATGCATATAAATAATCATTTAAAACTTTACATACTCATGCTAAATGGAAACAAAGACTAAAAATTCAGTTGCAGCTTTTGCTATAGAACACAACAGAACACCTTCCACTAATTTACCCACAAGAGCTGAAATAAAATTAAAAGAAACCATGGAAGTACAAGATCAGAAATTTAAACCTACACTAGCATCTGAACTATGCTAGAAAGTGTATGACTTAAGCTTTCTAAAGGTCAGTTTATCCTTCTGCACCAGCTTTTGTTGTGTACATCTTGCAACTTCTAAAATATCCTATGACATGGTCGAATGCTGATTTTAAATAATGACATAAGATGTATCATTACTATTATGGCATTGAGACAGTAGAATTCTCCTTGGTGAAAACCTTTGTACATACATGATTGATGCCACAGCTGATTATTAAAAATATTTCAGTATTAAAGCTGTACAATTGATAGATCACCACTTAATCGATGCCATAATTTTCAGTGTTGGCACGACAGTATAGCAAACTTGGGTTACTGTGCAGCTGAACATGCTGCTCACATAGATATATTATTAAGCTTTGGGAAATAATTTAATGGCTTGGAGACCAGCAAATGATGCTATTGGCTAAAGATTGGTTGGACTAATGCATGTAAAATGGGCAGAATTCTTGCATAGATTTCCTTTTATCCTTTGGAAAATCATTTAATGACAATACCAACAAGAAGAATCTTTGCGTAAATTAATTATTATTATTGTTGTGCTTTGAAAAAAAATCATTTAATAACATTTAAGACCAAAACTTTGTGCTCTTTGCTGAAGAAAGGCTGCATAAAAAATTGTCAGAATTCTTGCGTTCATGGATAATGTCCAGGTGTGATCAAAGTAGTGGTTTTATTGATTTTATGTTTTTATCTTCACATTTTGAAGAACCTCTACATTGTAACAATAAGCATTTGTTACAACAAACATTAGTCTTTTGAGGGTAATGCGGATGGTCTCATTCAGATATTTTTTTATTTAGCCCCTTGCCCCCCAATCCATACAAAATCCTAAGAAGCATATTTACTGTCTAGAATATGCTTCCCAGTTAGTAAATAATATTTTTTTATATATACTACAGATGCATAGTAGAACATTTCTCAAGAATAAATAAATAAAATCCATGATGAAGCAGTGTATGAGCTGTCTGCTGTGTTATATATATATATATATACATCCTGTTAGACAACCAATATCTGATGTGGTCTTCGTGCTTGGATATCCTTCATTCATTCATTAACATACAATGTACATCCTGACAGATAGATCGTTAATAATGTTCTGCTTGCCGAATTGGTTTCTAAGACTCCCTGGGAGAAGTCTTGTTACCTAGTTGCAATGTCTAGCAGTTTATGGATAAAGTGGATTGTTCTAAGATATGTTCCTTTTTCTACTTAGGCATCTGGGCACCCTGCACCAAGGAAACGGATGCAGTACTCGCAGCTCGATCTCACTGATGCACTCAGAGCAATAAACGAAGAGGGGATGTCTCTCCGCAAGGCTGGAACCATTTTTAACATACCCTTTCAGACGCTGCATTTCCACGTTAAGCGCAATCGTGAATCCGGGGGGTTGAAACCCAGTTCAGATAACAGAGAGGACGTTTCCATAAAGACTTGCAACTGAATAAACATTGTGCTGTTCAGATGGCATTACCAAATTGTCAGCCTTTAATGTTGGAAAAGATGTTCAGATGCCTAAGTTCATATGGAAGGAAAATCGCTAATCTATGTTGAAAGTTATTCATATGATTGACCACATGCATGTTGATAAGGATGGAACCAGCCATAATGCACTGTTCATAAATTTAGTCAAGTTGTCAACTGTGGTAAATTACTCTCCTACCTTTAATTACTGTAAGATTGTCCCCACGCATTGTCCAAACATATATTGTGAAACAAAAACATTACAATGACACAAATTCCACATGTTAGATTATAATCTTATCAATCTACTAGGACAAAATTTTGTGTTTTTATGGAATACTCTTCAAGAGGGGTGGATCAATATGACGTAATTTAACAATGTCATAACATGTGCTAAAGGTTTTTATCGATTTTCATGACGTCAGATTAATTAAGTCGTATACTTCTTAGGAGTCTTCCACCCCTCTTGAAGAGAAGAAAATGCCTGAAAAAGCAAAATGGCATACAGTGTAAAATTGCATGTGTTTTGTTCTAGGTGATCTCGGCAAAGTTGATATAGGTAATACAGTTTTAGTCTGATATGTGGAATCCATGTCCTTGTAAGGGTTTTATCATGATTTATGTCTGGACAAAGTGTGGGGACAGTCTAAAAGTAATTAATTAAAGATAGGAAAGTAAATTATCTTAGTTGTTAACCATGTGGTTTATAAAATAAAACAAAAGTTGTACCACCACAAAACATTTCATATGTGTTCAGACAGCAATAGATTTATTTAAAGCAAACTGGTCATATGATGTAAAATTCAGTCAAAACCTCAAACAAGTTGTACTATAATTTGTAGTAACTAATACCAAGAAATCCAATCTGATTGTGTACATGTGAAGGATCTTAAGTCTTGTTGGTACATCTGATGGATTGTGATTCATTGTGTTGAAGATCGTGTTCTTTATAGAAAAAAAGAGTTTTTGTGATGCTTTATTATGTTGTATATTCATGGGTACATATCTGATGGTGTGTCTTTAAGAATGTACTTTATCCTATACCTTACCCATAATATCCATGTCATAAACCCATTTGATATTTTGCATTAACCTATTAATAATGTTTTGCTGTCAATGGGTCATGAAGTTTACAAGCAAACAAGACCTGTATACCCGAGCTTGAAGATTTGATAAGATTTAAGTAAAGTGTGTGACATCAAACTACATATCTGCTAATCGTGATGATGTCTTAATTGCCAATGAAGGAAATTTTATTACTTGTTTACTAAATATCTAATTAAAATGTTATTTTAGAAGTGTTATAAGATAAATAGAATTCGCTCAGTGGTTTCTTCAGTATTCAGGAAAGAGATGGAGGATTTTGGTAGAGCTGGTTCCACTTATAAGAAGGGCTGGTACCTAAGATTTGCAGGGTATAAAAACTTAATGTCTTAAAAATGACGATGAACCTGATTACTCTGGTAGTTCAAGACGATGGCATGACTTGTGATTCTGGATGACATCCTAAATAACCGGATGATGGATATTACTATCGTTGCCATTGGATGGTGGACATATTGGAAATTAATCTTAAGAGATGGCGGGCCTGCCATTGCTTATGACAAATAATGCAGGTCACAATATTTCACGTGAACCACCGTTGTTTATGCAAATTGGTTATGTCATGACCTGATATCATTCAGAAATTAAAACTTGCAAACTTCACGATTACAGGTAATTTATTTTAACGCAGACATACTACTGTTTTCGGCTGAATTTTAGCAACTTGATGCGCAGCAAACAAGTAAACAACGTTATATTGCAGCAGTTGTAAATTTCGACCATTCTGAATTAAATGTTCAGTATAGAGTCAAGCCAAAAGGTTTTAAGAAATGTGCGCGGACCGCTGGGGACAGCTAAATTATCTGCTGCTATTTTATCTCTAAAAGAATGTATGTAGACATAATACTGGATTGGCTATAATTTTACATATGTTGAAAACAGTTTTATCATAAACATTAATCCAAAAGTGTCGCAAAAACACTAACACTGCATAATGAGCTTTAAAAAACAAACATTTGGAATGTCACTGTAGTATAGAAGTACCATCGATAAAGTGAAAGTAGCATTGCCATCGCAAAATGAAAAAAGGAATCCCTCCAAATGATTATGTATCTTATTTCAAAGGCGTAGTGCCCATTATGCACAGTACGTTTGTGTGTAATGTAAAAAAAAATAAAAATAATAGTAATAATAATCTGGGAATAGGTTGAGGCTGTCTGTAAGTGTTCTATACAAATATCCTCTTAAAATTGACTTTAAAAAAAGATAGAAACAAATGCCTCAGAAAAGGCTCAGAATTCATCTACAGGCGTTCTGAATGCCAGGTTTAATTGATAAGACAAGGTGACAGAAACTGAATAATACACTGGAGAACTTTTTAGCTTGTCTGTCAATTGGCCAACAGTCCAATCCTATTTGCTAGCATCAAGTAAAGAATCTGGAGTACAACAAACACTTTGTCATGTTGAATTTGAAATGTTTTATAATTATCTGCCCAGATATGATGCAAGCAGTTGGCTTAACCTGAAGTGTGGTTTTAACTCTTCAAGTCTTTTGCTCCTGTTTTTAAATGCTTCACACAGGTTTTTGGGTCGAGTCTTTTGTTTATATCAGTACAATATATTGATGGAATGTTAATTATTTTTTTTAGTTTTAGACGAACTATTTTTATCATATTTTGTGTGTAGCATTCACAATGTTTAAATGTTTAAAAAAAAAAAAAAAAATAGAGAAGAAAGAATGCTTTAAAGAGAATATTATTATTTTTTAAATTAATTTTTTAGTGCTTATGCAAGAATTTGATCTGATGTGTATATATATAATATGGTGAAAACTGATATGTACATTCATTGTATACTTTTCTTAATAAACAGCCATGCTGTCCGGATGCTTTGCTTTTATTACAAGTGTGAGGCGTAACAAACAAAAAATGTGTTTTGGGGAACGGGTATATTTTTGCAAGGTATTTTTTTCCCCATTATTAACATGCATAACATTTTATCCATAGACATAATTGTAGTTTTAACCAAAAGAAACCCCCAAAGAGCCAATTTACTCCTTACTTGGCATGCTCCTGGAAACCTAAAACTTATTATAAATACATGTAGAAGTGACTGTTGAGGTCATTTTGGCTATTATTATCTGGGATTTTGCCGGAATCCCCCACCCAAAGGGGGGGATTTCAGGGTAGGGAAAGGAGGATAGAGGAGCTATGATTGAAGATGACATTCTGTGCATTGATTTGCCACTGTCCATGTCACATAAAACCCTAGTTTTAAAATGACACATGCAACTTTAAAATAGCCTAGACTACTCATAAGAGCATGACCACCCCAACACGTTTCCAGGGCTTGTGTGATGAAACGAAGAAATATTTCCACTAGTGGACTAACAGCCTAGGAAAGTCACCAGTAGTCTTACCATTACTGACTGGAACCACATGCCTCCCACAGAAAAAATGATGGGCACAATTAATTGCTTCCTTAAAGTTAGATTTTGGGAGCCATTAAGATTAGAGATTATTATATGAGCTTGTGTGTTGTACTGATTTTGAGTGTTAGGATTTTTGTATTGTGAAAGCGAAGGTACCGTAATACATGAATCCAGAACCGTCTCATAATGTGTTCATCACAACTAGAAGGGGACAATGAAGTGTCATATTTCAAATGCACAGTCTAAGCCAGGATTGGGAAGCAACGTCATGTTATGACATTACGTCATTGAACTTGTAATTACACATGTGCTTTGTAAAAGTTATTTACAGCCTTTGCACTTGTAACTGACTTAATCGTCACAGACACATGATTTTTAGGTTAACTATATGTCAGAGTCTAATCGATTTCCATCGCAGTGGGGTTTTTTATTGGACGTATGGCTTTGGTGACCAGGTCATAACCTAGGAGCAGCCAGTTGTAGGTCTTAAATTTTTTACACACGTACATGTGTTAACAACCATGTGTAACCAAAAATAACATATGGTGTTCTCACCAACGGGTGTGTAAGAAATTACCATATTGACAGGTACATGTACCATATGAATATGCATTACTCTGAGCTCCCCTTCAATAACAAGGTCTGGAGTCGCATGTGATAGGTTTTCAGTATTTGTAGTTGATCCTGAAAAGATTAACTTTTGTACAACTGTAATAACCACAATGAAATGTATATTAAAACGACCCAGGGGGACCAGCATCATTTGAACTAAATCTTCATTTTTATTTGCCATGGTGAAGGGGCGAGTATTTGTTTCAGTCTCTGTACACATAGACATTAATGAAGGAAACTGGTTTACTGATAAAATTGCCAGTTTTATTTCATTTATAGCTAGAAATGTCTTCCATCTTGAGGATATTCTGGAAGCCTTTAAGGTTTCATTGCATCAGTGGGGGAGGGATTTAGCTCAGTCGGTTCAGTGGTCAGCTGAGGTGCCTGTGTTGCAGGATCAAACCACCTCAGTGGATCCATTCAGTTGATTGTTTTTTTTTCTCATTCCAACCTGTGTACACAATGATCAAAGGCTGTAGTATGTGCTTTCCTGGTTGTGGTAAAGTATAAATGAAAGACCCCTTGTTTCTAATGGAAACAAATGTAGCAGGTTTTTTCTCTAGGACTACTGGTATATGTCAAAATTACCAAATGTTTGACATCTAATAGCCGATGATTATTAAATAGTGTGCTTTAATGTGCTTTTTGATTGCATCAGAAGTGTCAATCCCCATCAGCTAACCACTGGGGTTTTTCTCGACATAACCATATGTCCGACGCCGATATAATCGTAGTTATAATGTGTTGAGTGCATCGTTAAAAAAAAAAGCAAAAAAAAAGAAGATCGGAAGTGCAGCTGTCACCTCATGATAGTATCCGACAACACTTGGAGAATGTGAAGGGTAAAGTCTGTCATCTGGACATGTATTGGTTCTAGGGTCT
>JAECMU010090016.1:0-15088 GCA_016106625.1 Dracogyra subfuscus
CCCCCCCCCCCCCCCCTCCCCATATACCCGATCCTGCACACGCGCCTGTTCCACAGATGATTTATGTACACACATTTGTTAAAATATTGTTATTTGTTCAGCCTTGTACAGGTACATGTACCTAGACTAGTTATGTGGGAAACCATACAAAATAATCTCATTTTGAGCAGAGTATTTTGTTTGTTTAATTGCACTGCAGTCAAACTGCCATTAAAATTACTAGAAGAAGAAATGGAAAAAAAAAACCCACATAAATAAGAACATGTGTTGAGTACCTGATAATGATACAGGCCAAAGCTGACCAACTGACACACGACTTACTAATTAATCAACACTTTCTAAATATATTCATACACAAATTGTTTTCTCTCAAAATCTTCATATTATTACATTATATTGTTGAAGTGTTTTTCAAAATATTCATATAAATATTCAAAAATGTATATTGACTATTTTTTCTAATATATATATTTTTTTAAATATTCATATTAATATTTTTCAAAATCTTTTTTCAATCTTTTAAAATATTCATGTTAATATTCCTGAAAAATATTTATTTCAATATAGTGTACCAAAGGAAAAAAAAATCAAAAATAAAAAGATACATATAAAATACATAGCAAATATTATATCAAAAATGTTCCAAGAAGCACAAATATTTGTACAAAAATATGAAACTATTATACAAAAATACACGGCACCTGACAGGCTTGAAAAATACACAGAAAATCTACATACACATTTTTATATACAGTATGCAAACCAGCGACAAAGTCAACTAGATAAAGGTTACCAACTATAGTCCGTCCCATCATTGTATATATATAAAAAAAAGTAGTAAATAATTTCAGTTTCATTTAACATAAGAACAAAAGTAAGCGTTTGGGAAATTATTATTATTATTTTTTTAAATTGGTGTGCAAATTACAAATCAATCGGCTCAGAAAAAATGACTTACAGTAAATTTCAAAGTAAGAAAAAAAGTGTTCCCTGTATGACGGATTATAGATGGTTTCTGGACCATTTCACCATCTGTCTTTATGGATAGTAATTTGAGTAAATAGCAACCAACAACTGAGGGTTTTACATGAAGCATCTCAAAACTGAAATGATGATGTTCCTCAAATCAGACACAATTTATTTAATATGGAGTTAGAGGCTTACTACAACGAAACTTCTCAAAACCAGACCATCTGTAAAACGGAATTCCATCAAAATCTGACATTTTGCAATCTGTTTTTAAAAACCAGTATGGTACATAACATAACCTCTCTAAAACTGATCCCTCTAATAACTGGAAATTTGTCTCGGTATCAAGGGTGTCCAGTTTAGAGGGTGGCCACTGTATTTGTAATATATTCATTTTTTTTAAATTATTATTTAATTATAGTTTGGCAATGCTGTTTGCTTTTAAAACATTAGTAAACATTGTCAGCATTAAAGGTAGACGAAACTACCCACACAAAACTTGATGGTTTCTAAGTATTTAATAACGTGACTGAACAAATCAGCACTAAGGTTGTTACGGTACAGCTCTCTTTAAGACCCTCAGCCATTGGTTCATCAAGTATTTTCAAACATCACTTGGTCTGACCTTCACACTATTCCAACAGGCAATCGGCAATGAGATGAGTGATATAAATTAAGATTGGTTATGGGTAATAAATAGGATATTAAACTCAATACTATTCTGTATCATGTTTATGTCCCTCATGAAATAATTTTCATTGTCACTCGCTAACAATTGAAAATGATTTCACTCAGAACATAAACATGATACCAATTGGAAGTTTAATATCCTATAAATATGTACTTCATCCACAGTATGTGCTGTGTTATATTGTATATTACATAACCCTTGCTGCAACCATGGTACAATAACACCTTTGTGTTTAAGGACAGACCATGTACAGGTATCATCAAAGTCAACTGAACAATAAATAAAGCACAGGTGATAATTATCAGCTCTAATAGTCTAATAATAATGGACTAGAAAGTACAGCTATTGAAATATATGTACATATATCTAGTTTGCCAGTACACCATATCAGAACTACTAACATTATTGGAAAATAAAACCTGAAATGATCTACAAAGTGCTGAAAATCTTTATACCACACTAAAATAGGTAATTTGTTCAGCAACTGACATCAAATTCTGTTTACTTCTATAAACATTAAACAAATTCTGTAAACATTATTTTTATGGAAATTTGTTTTGAAAAAACTATAGAAAAAGAAAATGGCTGAAAAATTATATCCCTGCATGCACACATAATTATTTTAAACCAAACAGGATAAATCTGACATACTTAAGTTATGAAGTCAATAACCATCTTTATAAATAAAATTCAGACTTCGCCATATGCAGAATGAAGGCACCCTGCAGATCACTCCCATGAAATGGTGGCAGTAAAATTTAAAGCAAAAATTATTAATATTTGTTTTATTGCAATGCAATCAAGGTGCCACTCTCCTAAAACAAACGTGTAAAAGAGGGGTGGGAGTGATCACTAGCCTTTCCTGAAGAAGACTGAAATTTATTATTATGTCAGCAATATTATTAATTAAATATTATTAGTTAAAATCTGTATTGGGGTAGGACATTGTAATAGTCCACTTTAAAAAAAGCTTATTTAAGTAAAAACGTTAAGTACATGTACGCATTTTAACCCTCGATTAATAGTGATATCAGATGTGACTACAACCCTCTTCTCCATCATTTAGCAGTTTGTCCAAAAAAATATCACCAGTATCAGCTATTATTGGCTCTTTAGATATTCATTTTTCACCAATTAATATTTTATGTTTTACAAATTACAGAATATTAAAAAAAGGAAGAAAAAAAATCAACCCTGAGAAAAAGACACATTACAAGAGTCCAGTTTATACACATGATATGTCTTAAGCTGCAAGCCATGAATACAGTACACTATACAACAAAAACGTCAGCCAGCCGCCCATAGATGATTTGTCAAAGTCGACTAGCCGCCCATAGATGGTTTGTCAAAGTTGATTAGCCACCCATAGATGATTTATCAAAGTCGACTAGCCACCCATAGATGATTTAAGTCAACCTGTCACCCATATTTGGTTTGTCAAAAACAACCAGCCACCCATAAATGGTTTGTCAAAGTCAACTAGCCACTCACAAATGGTTTGTCTAAGTTGATTAGCCACTAAAAGATGGTTTGTCGAAATCGACCAGCCATCCATGGATGGTTTGCCAAATTGTGGGGTATTCGTTGGCATGGATAAAAATTAAATTATAGAATGGGTCCACCAAGGTGGTTCAATCATAGGACCCAAGCACCTCCGACGAGCACTCTATAAACTGACTAGACTCTGAACTGTTACATTGTTTTGAAGAAAACATTCCCTGCAATTACATGTACCTGTACCTAGCTGGCTTTGTTGTTGCTTAGTGTCCTGGATGTTAATTATTAATTAAGTTAATTGTATTGGTATTCGTCGGACCGCCCCACACAGAAGTACAGGATGCTGGACAACAGTGCCAGGGTTGCCGCAGCAACTGCGGTCCAGAAGCTCCAGCCAAACAGAGGTTCAATGACGTTGTCCTTGACGACCACCTCAACCTGATGGTCAATGTGTGCCTTGGCGCCGAACACACACACCGCAACCGCCAACAGCAAAACTGGAGAATACAACATAAAAATATATTAGTGACATATTATTTAGAATACACACACTGCAACTGCAAGACTGTAGAACACAACACAAACATATATTAGTGACATATTATTTAGAACACACACACTGCAACTGCAAGACTGAAGAACACAACACAAAAATATATTCGTGACATCTTTTGATTAGAACACACATACCACAATCGCCAAGAGCAAGACTGGAGAATACAACACAAAACTATATTAGTGACATCTTATTTAGCTAGTGACATCTTATTTAGAACACACATACCACAACCGCCAACAGCAAGACTGGAGAATACAACACCAAATTTGTATTAGTGACATTGTGTTTGGAACACACACCAAAATATACATGTATTAGTGACATCGTATTTAGAACACACACCACAACCGCCAACAGCAAGACTGGAGAATACAACACCAAATTTTTATTAGTGACATTGTGTTTGGAACATACACCAAAATATACATGTATTAGTGACATCATATTTAGAACACACACCAAAATATACATGTATTAGTGACGTGTTTAGAAATCACACCGAAATATACATGTATTAGTGACATCGTGTTTAGAAGTCACACCAAAATATACATGTATTAGTGACATCGTTTTTTAGAACTCACACCAAAATATACATGTATTGGTGACATCGTTTTTTAGAATAGTTAAATTTTTGTCCAGTGAAGTCTGTCTTAATGAGATCACATGGGCACCTAATATTTATTGAATTTAGATAGGATCTGGTGCTTTAGAATTAACATTCAGGACCAAGAAACTTAAGGGGCCATCCATAATTTTCAAAATTTTCACAAGTGTACAAAGAGTACACTTTTGACCCCCCTCCCCCCAAAAAGTGTACATCTCCAAATGAAAAATGTTGATAGATATTTTTCATTTTCAAAACAAAGTGTATGCTGGCCCCTTAACACACACACACACACACACACACACACACACACACACACTGCCTACTGTTTGTACACTTTTGAAAATTTTGAAAATTATGGATGGCCCCTAACTAGTTTTGAAAGAATCGTGGTTTGTTCAGGATTCAGTTTAGACAGCAGCCTTCACTGTATTATACATCAGGGTTAAGCTGTTGTTCACCAAATGTGAATTTAAGTTGAATATGGCAAACATATTTCATTAATAATTTGCCAAAAAGATAATTTGAAAATCATTAGTCATTCATAGATGTTTATATATATCCTTTATGAAATTGTTTTAATTTTCACTCGCAAAGACTTCTAATAAGTGAACATTATTTCACTCGGGCCATAAAAGATGATACGATGTGGGAGCTTGTTTAATATCCTATAATACTCACATGTCAAGTTGATGAAGGCTCCCGCCGCCTGGTGTGGGTTGCATGTTTTACACATACAGCACAGAGAGAACAGGCCAATCAGGAGAGACAGCAGGCTGCTGGCCACAGCACACGACAACAGGCCTTGTACCGCCTTGAACCAGTCTGCAAAATAAAATATTAAATATAATAACACATTTCAGGGTGGTTGTTCTTTGTCAAATTGAGCAGGGTTTCTGACAGAGGGAACTAAGGGTAAGCTCCCATATGGTACTCTGAAATCTAGGAAATTAATAGATAGATGTTTACAATTTATAGAAAGATTGAAGTTGTTTACAATTTATAGAAAGATTGTAGTTGTTTACAATTATAGAAAGATTGTAGTAAGAGAACAAAAAACCCCAAAACAAAACAAAAAGAGAACTGTTGTTCATAATTTGTCAAAGTACATGAAAATCAGTTCCTTTTAAAAATATTTTCAGTTTGCTTTGATACAAGAAAAATGTAAGCTGTGTTTTACAAATAAAACAATACTATTTTTGTGTGCAATTTAGAAAACAATCTGCTCAGAAATAAAAAATAATATGTAGTAAATTTTATAGTATGACAAAGGGAGTTCCGTGTAGAAATGACTAGAAAGGGCATTTAATATGCCCTGTTTTGTGAGATGAAACAATTTGGTCAGTATCCCAGTTGGATACCCACATTTAAAAATCTGGTATCCCACCTGAAAATTTAACATCCAACTTAAAATTAAATTCATAAATAACATCGTAACAAACTTGGATGACACTGTTACTTAACTTTACCAAGTAACTGACAACTTTCATTATTTCAGCGAAAAATAAAAATGCAGGATTAAAAAACACAACAACATTATATGGTATCCCAGTGGGATACTGGGTTATTGAAGTCTGGTGTCAAAAATTAAATTCTGGTATCCCCGGGATATCGGGATACTGTCGAACACTGACACCACTACAGAGCACATATTAATCAATTAATCATCAGCTATTGGATGTTAAACATTTGGTAATTCAGACCCACAAGTCATCAGAGGAAACCCGCAACATTCTTGCTAACACGGCAAGGGATCTTTTATTATATGCACTTTCCCACAGACAGGAAAGCACATACCACAACATTTGTGTTGAGTGCGTCGTTAAATAAAACCTTTCTTTCTTTGACCAGTTGTGGTGCACTGGTTGGAATGAGAAAAACACCCAATCAGTTGAAGGATCCACCAAGGTGGTTCAAATGACAGTTTTCGTCAATTTTATTCTGTCCGGCTCAATATCAAGTATTATTACGGATATGATTTAATGCCTACTGTTCATTACAATATGTATCCTTATTTATTTGTTTTATTTAATCACTTTCTTAACTTTTCTTCTATTTATTTTATTTCATTTTAGTCTGTTTTACTGACTATTTTTTTGTTATTTTTTGGTATGTGTACTTTTATTTGGTTAATATTTCCTATGTTCTATGAGCACAGTGTAAACATTTTTGCTAAAATTATACTCGCATGTTTCATTAAGACAGGATATACAAAGATAAAAACTAACACAACATGTATAAGCCCAAAATTAAGTGGTTTATATATTTCTTTAACTTTCAGTGAAATGAAGACTGTCGTTGTATACAACCTGTATGCAGTTGGTATGCACCATTGGGGCAATAGAGAATTACCCATTAATGATGACCTTTATTGTTGTTGGGAAAAAAACAATCCAAAAGATCCGAATGCAATTGCAATCTACGCTGATAAAGGAATAACCCACTGTATTGCCTACTTCAGGCGAGAGGATGCTACATATATCAAACAGCTGTTTCAATACAATTTAATACATGGGCGATGCTTTGTGAAATCGAAAGCATTTCCAAGTAAATTTGCAAAAATCAAGGGTGCAATGCAAAATTGTAAATTAGGCTTTATCTGTGGTGACGATAACATTGACAGAGTTAAACAAATTATGAGCGGATACGTCATAAACATCCGTTAGATTGTTGAAAAAACAAAAACATTTGAAACGCAGAACATCTGTTTATTTATTTTTTTGTTTCATGTGTATTTTGTTTCAGTATATTTGTGTTTTGTTCAGTTATTTTAAGACTTATCATGCAGTTTCTCGTTACATAATGCAGGTTGCAAAATGACCGGGTTCGCATCGCAAAATGCTATGCATAATCTTGCGATCGCGATACAATTTCTAACAATGATTAGCAGTTTGCGATGCATATTTTTTGCAGCCAAACAGAGTTAGCGCCTAGCCTAGTGTTCAGTAGTTTTATAAGTGGAGAAATCTATTACCATTGTGGCTGAAAAAATGCGCTTATGGTTCTTAATTTTCTGAGATCGCGACGGAAAAAATGATTTGCCAATGATAAAACGTGGTTGGCTTTAAAAAATAAAAAAATAAAAAATAAAAAAATCTCGATCAACCACCTGCACGTGTGTGCCATTATTTTGATTAGAAAATACTGTCAAATAAGCGGAACTTGTAACGTTCGATTTTTTGACAAGAACAGTGACATAGCACTGTACGGTTCTAATTTCTACGTCATCGGGGCAACTTAATTTGCGAGTGGCCATGACCTTGATGCCTATATCGAAACTAACAGCAAATAAAATTCCACCAAACGTTTTCATAAGAGAACAATCAACAACCTAATTTAGGCTAAAATTAATATTGGTTTAAAAATCAGTAGATTAGAACGTTACTTCTTTCGTCAATCGAAAATATTCTATTTTTAGGTTGATTCGCTGTGTCGATCGGGTTTACCCGTAAACATCACTTAGAATAAGGTAGATGACCAAGTGTGACCACTGGTGATTATTATTTCTGACAAATATTGTTGTTCAACTAAACAAGTGATAGTGATGGTCAATCACATGTACAGTTCTGTACTTTGTTTTATTTTGTGTTAAGCAACACACAATACAATTGTAAGTCTGTACATTCAATAAAAAACAAGCATTTTTAATGAAAAGAATGTGTTTTATTAATTTTACTTACTTGATAAAAGTGCTAATCAAAATCCAGTAGTTGCTATTCAATTTTTCATCCAGTAGGAAAAACTGCTAATCAAAATTTTAAAAACAAATTGCACCCTGTAATGCCCAGTAATGACATAAAGGCATACATTATAGTAGTGTGTTGTTTTGTTGTTTGTTTGTAGACCATGAAACCGTGGACAGAAGAGGCCATGTCATCTGCAATAGTGGAAGTTAAACTTGGGGCATCAATTAGAAAAGTGGCTAAAAAATATTCAGTACCAAAATCAGCTTTAGGGGATCGGATAAAGGAAGGTGCATGTTGGGGGAAAAGGAGTTATTTTAGTTGTGCTGATGAAAATGAAATGATAGAATGTGCTAAAAGAAGAGCTGAAATGGGTGTTGGGTTCTCCAAAAGTAACTTTATGAAATTTGCAGGTGTTGAGGCAAAGCAAAGAGGAATACAATTTAAGCATGGCAGGCCATCTGACATCTGGTGGCAGAAACTCAAACGTCGCAACAGTAGCTTTTCATTGAGACTACCAGAGGCAACATCCACCACGAGACATAATGCGGTTGGATCGGTACTTTTCCGAATTAAAACATGTTGTAGACGCAAACAATATATTCTCTCATCCTGAAAGAATCTGGAATATGGATGAGACTGGTATAAATCTGACCCATAAGCCATGCAAAGTGATTGCCAAAAAGGGAGTAAAAACTGTTCACGGGAAAGCTTCATCATCACGTGAAATGATAACCGTAATTGCATGTGGCAATGCAAGCGGAGGAATTCTTCCTCCCCATTTCATAATGCCAGGGAAAAGTAAGAAAAAGCTCGAGGGGTACGACACCGATACAGCATTAGAAGAGTGCTCGTACATAAAGGGAGCTAACTTTTCTGTCTCGGATTCTGGTTGGACAAAGGATGGCATAGCTCGTCTCTGGTTTTTGGAAACCTTTGTCAAATATATGGGTGAAGAAAGGCCCCAGTTGCTAATTTGTGATGGTCATGGGTCCCACAATAACGTTGAGTTTATTGACCTTGCCAGAAAAGAGAACATCATTCTTGTGGAGTTCCCAAGCCACACGAGCCACTGGACACAGCCATTTGATAGAAGCGTCTAAGTTGTTTAAAAGTCATTGGAATTCTGAGGTCGACAGCTTCATGAAAGTTACCGGGATAATGGTAGGCCATGTACAATTTTTGAGAATTTTTGCAAATGCCTGGCAGTCTTCAATGACACCAAATAATATAATGAGTTGGTTTAGAGCATGCGGAATTCATCCATTCAACCCAAAAGCAATACCCGCAGAAGCTTACACACCTTCTGAAATGGTTACTGCAACACAACCTCAGCCCTCGAAATTCGCAGCGGCAATCAGCAATGCCGTCGCAAAAGCTATCGCAAACTTGATTTGCGACAGCATTTCATAGCCGTCGCAAATCTGGTAGTGGTGAAAAGTCTGTAGGCATTTCTCTCTGAACTCTGTCCAATTACAGATTCCTGAGAGAAGCATACATTTATTATCGTGTGTAGCCCAGTATCCTTAGTTCATATAAATTGGTTTATTCCAGTATAGAAGCTTACGAAAGTAAAGTTGAGATGTTATATTTTAGCATATTATTACAGCAGTGGATCATGCATATATGAATAATTTTAACAGCATTAATATTTTCTTTAAAATTGCCGTCGTAGTGCCGTTGCAAAATTGATTTGTGACGGCACTTAACTGCCGTAGCAAGCTTGTCCGAATTTCAAGGGCTGCAACCTGGTGTGGCTGCAGATGAAAATGGATCGAGTTCGGCAACAATACCACCGCATATCAGTGTTCCCGTGGCTGATTTCCGTGCTACAGATGGAAATGAAGTGTCACACCTTCTTGATATACCCAATGTGTTACCTACGTCTACCGTAACCGAAGAGCATGCAGGGGTTTCCTTTGGCATCTATCGACAATGATGTAGAGTCTTCCATTAATATAATGTTGCCACTGTCACATGTCAGGATTTATGACTTGCCAGTTTCAAATGATGATTCCGGGAATATGATATTTGATCAGTTTGATTTTGAAACTGCAGACAATAACGATACAGGAACGCCAGGGCTTGCACAAAGTGTGTCTGTCGAAAATATGGCTGAAAATCTGTTCCCCTTAGCAAGACCAATGCAACCGAACAAACAAAAGCAGAAACAGATGTCACAATACATTGTGCTTTCGGCTGATGATGTGTACCTCGAGAAGAAGAGAGCATACGATGAAAAAATGAAGAAAGAATTTGAGAAAGAACAAAGAAAATTGGAAAGAGCGCAAAACATTAATAAAGACACTGCAAATAGAACAAAAGCAAAGAAATGCTAAGGCAAAGAAAAATGAAAAATAAAGTCAATAACAATTTACATGTACTGAATTACATAAATGGTCGCACTATGTACTACTGCATATATATACGTACATGAAGCTGAAATGAAAGTTTTACAATGAAATTTAACTACCACACACAGGTCATGTCAACCCATTGGACTGTAGAGGTTTTTATGGATTTATGAACAAACGTAATATATTTAAATTTCTGATAAATAATCAAACGTTACCTCTCATAACAATTGTGACCAAAGAAAAAACAAACCCAACTGAAATCAGCTGTGTATGATAAGTGACCCACCAGAAAAAAGTAGGCTTATTACCTTCTATAATTTAATTAAAGACTTATGGCAGTTTCTGACAATTAAAGTAGCATACCTTTAATACATTAATTTCAACATCTGTGTTTGTTTTGCTTCTTTTATTTTTTAAACGGACAACAATTGAGTTGGATGAGAAACTGTAGATCAACACATTAGCACAATATCTGATCAACTGAAGTAAAATACACATCAAAGAATCCCAGAAATGTCCATATTAAATAGAATGAAATGTCACGAACCTTTAGAGTTTCATAAGCTACACGTACATGTAGGCCTACACGATACTAAATGCATGTTCACGCAATTGTACATAGTAAGTCAGTTATGTGACGTTTATATGCTAATTCTTACTAAGAATGTGACAATTTCGTATTTAAAATCAACCAACAAACAGTTTAATTAGATTAGGGATAACCCTACTATGTTTTCTAATTTGCGAATGTATGTTAAATTTTTAGTGGTTTTGAAGTCGCAAATAAATTTGTGACAGTAAAACCACCGATATAGGCCTACGTCCGCAAATCGGAAAAGAACAGTAGGCTTATCCCTTAAATATAACGTTCTTTATCCAATGTGTTCCTAAAACTACACTTGGATAAGAAAAAACTAAACAAAAAATCCCCCAGCTTTGCAAAGCTATTTCTGTTTTACTCTAAAAGTGAACTAATTAATATACTTTTTGAATTTTTTTATTAACATTCATTCATACACATTCTTTGACACCCAATAGCCGATTTTTTCTTCGTGCTGGGGTGTCGTTAAACATTCATTCTAAAGGTGAACGATTTCTTTTAAAAAGATATGTCTGACTTTAAATCATATTGTCCGAGTTACAAACGAATGTGTCCGACTCAGTCAAATTTTGAAATTTGCATATTTTGCACTGTACTTTTGCTAATGAACCGCTAAAAAAAAACAAATATGCAAAATGAAGAGTGTGTGATACCAGTCCTTGCCTAGTGGTTACATAATGCGTCGAACGTAACACACTGGCATTAACCATGACTCACGAAGTTGTACAAGACTGTCCGACTCACGATCAGTTTACCCTACCACTAAAGATCATTGATTTTATATTATGTCACATACTTTGGAGGCTTTCACCACTCTTGAAGAGTATTCCATAAAAAAAGCAAAATGGCAACTTGTGTGTGGACAAAATGTAAATGTAATTAAAGGTAGGAGAGTAATTTTTGTAGCTGTTAACATTTTGGTTAGGACAGTAAGTAATCGAACATCACTGAATAAATAGAAATAATAATTATTTCTCTCAATGTTCAATGGATTAGAAGATACACATGTAAAGATAATAATTAGTTACAACTACTAATGTTCAAAAGATACATATCTTGATAAATACTGCTGGAAACAGAAACAAATGTATTACAAAATCCATTGTGGCATTTAGATGTTGAACTTCATATTCCATCATACCATTTGTTGGTTTTCTATAATACAAACAATTTCTTCAAGCCTTGTATAGTTTATTTTGAATGTCAGTATGTAATATTTAGCATATCAAAGAAAAAAACAAAGTAAAGTTTGTTATTTAACAACACCTCTAGGGCACATTGATTTTTATCTTACCATCGCTACTGGAGTCAATTTAAGTTTAGCGTATCAGCTTCATCAGGCTAAATGAAAAATTTAGTTCATCAAGCCTTGCAAATTCCCCATACTTACATCGATAAAGATGACTTTCTCTACTGTCATTATCTATTTCCTTAAATATTTTTGTATTTAATAAACAGGTGTTATGCAGGATACACCATGTATATTGTATATGGGTATGGGTATCCTTTTAACGTGCCCCTGTCCCTAAGGTTCAGGCACGCCCACCATGAGTCCGGGGGCTGACTTGTATTGTACAGAGGCTGAAATCTGGACCTGTGCTTATAAAACTTTTAAAGTCTAGACTCGAGACTCTAATAGAGTCTGAGACGATAACGTCATGGCAACGCCATACAAACTGCATGCGTGCCATTTGAGATTGAGTCTAGACTCTAAAAGTTATATAAGCATGGGCCCAGTACAGGTTTGGTGTGAACAACTGAAGTACCGTAAGAAGGAAACTGTTTTATTGTTTAAATCACGCCACTAAAGCACATTGGTTAAGTACTGTAAATTACAGCTTAACTAATCTGAACTGAACTTTATTTACACTCTGGCTGTAATTCAACTGCATATGTGGTACATTGTAAAAATATATTTAAATATGTACATCCGATAAAACTGTAAGTGTATACATGTATCTATGGATTCATAATTGCATTTGAAGACATACATTTCATATACAAATAAAACGAAATTGCAAAAACAGATTTCAGCCATGGGACTTAAGAATATGCATAATTTGTTTACAGAAAACTGCTAGCTTTCTGAGAACACCAGTTTTTTAATTGTCAAATAGCATTCTAAATTTATAAACACAAACTGAAAACACTTTGGCAGAAGTCTGTTCTTTCATCTTTGAAAGAAGGAGAACACATTATATAATGAAATTCATCACCAATTTCGTTATTTGTACACAGAAAGCATGTTCTAATTGTTAAAGTTATTTTTTTCATCTGCCTTTTTCAATGGGAAGATAATGATTTGAGAGTCAAAAATGTAATACTGGTAACCAATATTTTTTCTCTAAACTGGTTAAATATGTCTCAAACATAATATTTGATTTAAACAATCTGTAACAAGAGGCTTTAGATGAGTTAACAATTCCATTGTTCCATGTTTGTAAGAATTGATCCTGTAATCTTAAAATTAATAGATTTACATCTGGTAGCTGGTTAAACTGTGCAGTCCATACATTACTATATACCAACGTCATCCCAAATAGATTTGATAAACTTAAACCAATTATAATCACATATTCCATTTCTATAATCATTCAGCAATAATTCATACATCAAGAATGATAACTTTGTGTGTGTTCCAGTTATTAGTTTAAACCAAAAGGTTATCATTCTTAATTTGAAATTAAGGATTACTGGATGTCAAATATTGAGGCTGCACTTTCTCAGATAGGGGTGGATATCTACCTTTTAGTCAATCTATAGCTCTCGCCTGAGGTGCTTGGATTGTAGGATCAAAACTCATTGGTGGACTTACATTTTAATTGTTTTTTCCCCATTCCAACCAGAGGATGTGGTATGTGCTCTATAAGAAAGTACACATATAAGAGATCCCTTGCAGCTAATGCAAACAAATATCCCTGAAAGACTGAGGCACAATTACTAAATGTTTTAACACCCAGTTAAGCCCATGATGAATAAATCAACATGCTCTATTGGTGTCACTATAAGCTAAACAAATTATTTTTTCAGGCAGGACAATACATACCATCCCAATTTAGTGTGACCAACAATGTCCACTTACATGACTATAACATACTGGTAGGTGCCTATATATACTAGCAGAAAAAATGTCCTGTGCATTACTAAAAGTGGTGTGATTTTCTTATTTGTAATTAAATCAACACAATTATTTCACACATTATTTATTTGCCATTTACGCACAATACCAAATCCAGAAGAAAAAATTTCTGGCATTGTTGTTGCCAATCTCTAGGTCATAAAGAGGGGTGGCGTCAAAAGTGAGTTCACAATGTCAATACCGTGTACGGCCACCGTGTGTGTGCATGATGGCGTCACGTTGACCTTGAAGGAACGGGAGCACATGCGGTCTTATGATCTCATCCCTGTAGCGTACGGCAGTCAGATTTTCAGCCACAATCACCAGCTGCGTCCTCCCGTGTGATGTGATGCCTCCCCACACCATGACGCTCCCACCACCAAAACCTGCACGTTGCACAACACAAACGTCAGTGTAGCGTTCGTTAACACGTCTGTACACTCGATTTCGACCATCACTACTGTCCAAATGGAATCTGGACCTATGCTTGTGACGTCACACGCGGGTGACCTGAATGTGGTCTGTCTCTGGTGTTGCCTTGCCAAAACATCTTGCGACCTCATTATGTGCGATTCCAGTTTCGAGCATCCCAACCACACAGTGACGTTCAAATTCAGATAGGCGTGGCATGGCGTAAAAGCCGTTTAAAATTAATCAAGAGTTGTTTTTTCTAGACAGCTCTACCGTTTTCTGTTGCAAAATTAACAAGGACATGTGCACTTGTACCACGTGATCAGCAAATCTGGTTACGAGTCTTGCACGTTTGGCACATGAACCACATGTGCCATTGCAATATCGAATATAACGTTTTGAACATAATGGTTGGGCACATATCTCCTGAACATGTTATTATTTTACAACTTGCGATTATGATTCTATTCAACTTTTTACCATGCACAGGAACTTTTTTCCACTTGTACAACAAGTATATGAAGGGAAAGCATTTCGAGGGCTCAAGCCATTTTATTTGTTTTCACTGTATGACCGGACTGTCCTATAAACTTCG
>JAECMU010090016.1:15140-34748 GCA_016106625.1 Dracogyra subfuscus
AAATTCCTGCACACATGCCTGTATGATACTATAAAACAGCATGGTTTAGTTTCTTTAATATTGCTATCATAGATTTGAGGTAACAGTTTACATTTTCATTCCATCTTGCAGACATCTAGCTGTGTACCTGTGTAACTGTGTGCATCGATACATTGCTTCTCATTCCAGCCAGTACACCATCACTGGTACATCAAAGGCCATGGTATGTGATAACCTGTCTGTGCCACTGTGCTATAGTAGTGGAAAATGTAGTGGGTTTCATTTCTAAGAATATACATCAAAATTACCAAATGTTTGATATCCAACAGTTGATGATAAATAAAACTATGTGATATAGAGATGCTGTTCAACAAAACAAACACATTTTTGATGCCTTGCTTACACATATATGTAGATGTGAAACCAATTTAAAAACAAACTTAAGTGACCAATTACAACCAAAAGCTGAACTTTTACCTCTTGTCTTGTAAAATACAGAAATAAAGGTCAGATCACCTCCACACTACTGTGCACAACACATGTACATGTATGTATAGAAAGGTAAAAAGAAAACAAGAGATAAAGTCATTAAAGTATTTACAGTCAGTATACATACACATACATGTATGTAGTATGTACATTGGTGATTATTATAAATTTTATTAGAAAATGTTAACATTATCAACATCAGGAAGTGATTTGCTTCAACAGCACCTAGCTTATAACTCCACATACATACATGTACATGTACAACACAGCATTAATTAATTTTAACTTATTTTCCTGCTTATAATCCAATTAAAGTTCAAGCATGCAGTCCTGGGGACACCCCTCAGCTATCTGGGCATCCTGCCCAAGACAGTGAGTTAGTATTGTAGTTAGTGAGAGAGTGTTCAGTGTAGAGGTCTTACGCCTACCAATCGAGTCGCTAAACATGCTCTGAATGCAGTTGGTGCTGGTGCCAGGCAGACTTTCTGCCAGTGGGAACTAAGGGTACAATAATGTCAATAAGTAAAATCTAGGAAATTATAATGGATATATTTTTATACTTTAAAAAAAAAGATTATAAGAGAACGACTGTTTAAAATATCCAGGGCTTCTAGAATTTGTATAAAATTCTCTAGCCATGAGATCAATGATTTTTTAAAATATACTAGCCAGGAATAAAACTTCACTAGCCCTACTTTACTCAATTCAACTCGTACTAAATAATAGTAATAATCAGATATGTCACCTAAAGAGGGATGTAGAGAATAAAAGCACTAACATTGGGGGTTGGGGTTGGAGCAGGATATTCATATTTACAAAATAGACTTAACTACAACATTTGCCCTTTTTTTTATTTTTTATTAGCCATCGGCATGGCAACAGTAGTTATTTTACAGCCCAGCATTTAAAACTACTAGCCAATGGAGTGGGGCTACCATAATTTAGAAGCCTTGATATTGTCAAAGTGCATGAAATGCAGTGTCCAATTTCAAAAAGATTTCAAACCCATGCATAACCACCTGGTAATTAAGGACACTTATGATCAGTTTTGTTTTTATTATGTTCCAGTTCAAATTATTTTCTGATAGGAAGCCTAACCAGGGTGCGAACCCAGTACCTACTAGCTTCAAGTACGATGTCTAACCACTATACCACCGAGGCCATGCAGTCATGTACACATCAGTTTACTGTGTCATTAATTATGTGCAACAACAGAAGAAGAAGAGAAAGAACGGGACTGACAAAAACACAGACACATAAGCAGCCCGTCTGCCGGTAATTACCACGGCAATGACAAAGGTCTGCTGGCTGGCACACAGGGACTGTCACCGGAGATACCAGTCCTGTGAGGCGAGTTGCCATGGCAATGTCAGTTCAGGGAGACGACATCAAAAGACTGGGGCCTCAACCCTCTGAAGAATGTCAACTTTGAAAAGTTAAACCTAGTGAAAGTGACAGTGTCGGACAGACTCGGGTTTGTCAGGCTGTTTTACATATCCAGCACACGTACTACAACTTTTGAAATACTGAGTATATTTAATTACCAACTGCCAAATTACCAAATGATTGACATCCAATAGCTGAATAATAAATCAATGTTCTCTATAAGTGGTGTGTTAAAACAAACTTTAATAGCAGATTTTCATGTGAAAATCAATGTGCTATAGTGGTGTCATTAAACAAAAACAATCTCTCCCCCCACCCCCCCCCCACGTGAATAGAATTGTGAAGATTGATAGAGTGCTCACTCAATTTAAATTAGGGGAACCATTCTAAATATTGCCATACTGAACCAGGGGTTTATATTATAAAATTGGGAATTTTCATTTTCATTTTCAAAAACATATACTGTTCAGCTACATGTATGCTGGAATTTAAAAGATGTGTGCATGCTATACATACACAGCGGGCAGCATAGCCCAGTGGTACAGTGCCCGCCTGATGCGCGGTCGGTCTAGGACCGATCCCCGTCAGCTAACCACTGGGCTTTTTAAAAAGGATCATACAAAATGTTCAGTTATAGAGGAAGTCTGCTTTACAGAGGGTCCTATTTGGAGAGGTTTTATTGTATCTATTTTTCATTATGAAATATTAATGGGGGACAGAAAGGGTGATTGTCAAGTGTTACATATTTTTTTCAAAATTTGTATTTTTTTAATTTAAAAAAATCAAAATGGATTCATTTAGATTCAGAATAAATAAATAAATAATAATAAACAATTTAAAAGAAAAGCAACTACTGCTTTCATAAAAATAAAACTATCACAGATTAGTAATTTTATAGTGATTTCCCTAGAAATTAGGCAAGGCATGATAGACCAAACACTTTTGGGGCATTTTCATAATTTTCAGGGCACCTTTTTTCATTAAAAATACACAAAATTTATTTGAAATAAACATTAATGTAATTTATGTGCTTGCTTGAATAAATGAATGGCAAAAGATATAAAAGGCATATTTTATTAAGTAATAATACCTTTCTGGGTATTTTATAAAGGCAATTTTATTATTAATTAGTGAAAAAAGCTTGTTTAATCTCAGGGCAGCATGGTGCTGATTGAGGCAAGATGGTGCTAGACTATTAAGGCATGGTGCTGCGCCATGCTAAAACACTATTTTAGGAGATATTTTAATATTCTCTAGCTCAAAATATATAAATCATGATGGCAAAACCTCTCTGAACATTGAAATACAGACTAGAGAGGTATATTCTGGGTTAGTCCACTTTATACCCTGGGTATAGTTTGGTGGGGAGGTATATTTTGGGTTATTACACCAGTTATAGAGTAGGGAGTTTTTGGCCTGCACTATAGCAGGGTTCAAACTTAACAGTCGCCCGATCACCCCTGGCAACTGAAAACGACGACAGGCATACCTGGCGACCAATTTAAAAACAAATAAAAATTAAATCAATAATTAATAAATACAAATTTTATTTGGGCAAGTGAAAATAGATCTGGGCAAGTGAAAGTGCTGTCACCATTTGACCGGATGCCAACTCAAAAAAAAAGTTAAGTGCAGACACAGCTATATAGAGAAGTGTGGACTAATATATACATGTAATCACAACATAGGGCACTAGCGAAAGCTTGAGGTGACTAGTGATTTTTAAATAAAACATTTGTTAAACAGACTGTTATAATATAAATATATTAGTCAGAAACATTCTACGACATAGTACTGCAGACTCAATCATATAGTTCATTTAAAACTCAATATAGTCCCTTTAAAACTCAATACAGTCCCTTTATCTTAAGAACAAACAAGACCAGTACAACTGAGTCACTGAACGAGACTGTGTGATGTTTCTCTTCAACACAATCAACCTGTTCAACAGGATTTACACCTTGCTACATGGCCCCCATCTGGCTTGGTATGCGGAGCACTCTATACATTAATAACACAGCGGTCAGCCAGCTTTATCCTGTCACAAGGCAGTGCTTTACAAAATCCTACACTTAACTCGTAAAGCTGTACTGGGGACAGTTACCATGCATACATGTATGTGCATGCATAGCTCATAGATTCAGTTAATTTTATTTCCACATATATACATATTTTTACTGTTAAAGACATACTGTTATAGATTTAAGGAACTTATTTCTCTAAAAATGGATACTAAATAGAAATTACATTAATTGTTGAAAACCAAATCTAGCTATTGCATCACCTTAACTGAACCATGATGAGAGTCAACCCTCTTGGGAATTTTAGTTTTTGAATTATGGACTATTAATATAATATAAAAAATTTTGTAACATAAAATAACTAATAAATGGAATATGGTGGTCATAAAGATGGAAAGAAAGAAAGAAATGTTTTATTTAATGACGCACTCAACACATTTTGGCGGGCAGCATAGCCCAGTGGTACAGTGCCCGCCTGATGCGCGGTCGGTCTAGGATCGATCCCCGTCAGCTAACCACTGGGGTTTTTTCTCGACATAACCATATGTCCGACGCCAATATAACCGTATATATAATGTGTTGAGTGCATCGTTAAACAAAAAACAAAACAAAACACAAAATCTACACATTTTATTTACGGTTATATGGCATCAGACTTATGAAGTTATGGTTAAGCACCACACAGATTTTGAGAGGAAACCCGATGTCGCCACTTCATGGGCTACTCTTTCCAACTGGCAGCAAGGGATCTTTTATTTGCACTTCCCACAGACAGGATAGCACAAACCATGGCCTTTGTTGAACCAGTTATGGATCACTGATCGGTGCAAGTGGTTTACACCTACCCATTGAGCCTTGCGGAGCACTCACTCAGGGTTTGGAGTCGGTATCTGGATTAAAAATCCCATGCCTCGACTGGGATCCGAACCTAGGGTATGGAAGAGAAGTGATGGGGTATGGTATATCAAATGCCGTGGTATGTGCTATCCTGTATGTGGGATGGTGCATATAAAAGATCCCTTGCTGCTAATCGGAAAGAGTAGCCCATGAAGTGCTGACAGTGGGTTTCCTCTCTCAATATCTGCCTGGTCCATAACCATATGTCTGATGCCATATAACCGTAAATAAAATGTGTTGAGTCCGTCGTTAAATAAAACATTTCTTTCTTTCTTTCTTGAATTTTATTGTACAACCAAAATGTTTTTGGTCATCCTGGTTTATGTAAAACCCTGAAATGTATTTTTCATCTGCACGATCATTTAAAAAAAAAAATGCATGTACATGTATCCCTAAGACGTAATGGTTATGGAGCCAAGCTGTAATCTATTTTTAGACACTATTTTTTCTCTGGGATACATGTATATGATGTATTAAACATCCATTCATTCATTCATTCACTCTGCTGTACATGTAACTTAATTATCCAGATGTGTTATGTACTGGTAAGTAGATGAACCAAACTTTTCATTCATTTTCTTGGGATGAAACTAGCTGGTCTGCTCCTTTAATAAGATTCAAGCATAGTACGGTACCACCCAGCTCAAGGTTTAACATTTTGCTATCAACAAAATTCAAGGCTCACCCTGTATATTGCGAAATTAGCCAAATGCTAAAAATTTTATACAAAATGGCTACAACATTTTGACTTTGGCTAATAAAATATTCCTCAAATTAACCACATTTTAATGATTTTCAAACAAATACTCTACATTTCTGAAAACTGGCTAATCCTAAATTTGTTCCAGTGTGAGCCATGAAATTCTATAATGTTCAAGGCATTTCCATGACCTGCTTAAGTACGTGTATTTTCATCAACATAATCTGATAAAACATTTTATCTAAAAACATGTATATGTACATTAGTGTTTTCCCTAGCTTGTTTTAGCATGGTGCGGCACCATGCCTCAAGTCTAGCTAGTGCCATCTTGCCTTAATCAGCATTAAACAAGCCTTTTTCAGTAATTAATTTTACAATTGCCTTTATAAAACATAAAAAAAGGTATTAATTAATCAAATATGCCTTTTATATCTTTTGTCATTCACTTATTAAAGCAAACATATAAATTACATTTATGTTTATTTCAATTAATTTTTGTCTATTTTTAATGAAATACAATTAAGTGTTCCGAAAATGGTGAAAATGCCCCATAAGTGTTTGGTCTACCATGCCTTGTCAAATTTCTAGAGAAATCACCATATATACACATAGATTTATGTGTCAACAAATTGTTCAAAATCTTGATTACCGTAGTGATATTATCTTCTAGTAAATTGAAAATTGGTTATATAGCACCCACTGTTTTCAAGGTTTTTAAATTTTGTAGTGACCTCAAATTATAGCATGATACTACATGTAAGTGTTCCCTGCAGTTACGTTACAAACAATACTAGTAATACATACAACCTACATGAAGTGTGTTTGTGCAACAGTGAATTATGTTATATCTGTTACACTGTTTAATTGTTTTGTTCAACAACACCACTAAAGCATTGATATATTAATCATCTGTTATTGGATCTCAGACATTTGGTAATTCTGATATAAATACATGTATCATTTTTTAACCCCAGGGTTCAAACTTAACGGTCGCCCGATCACCCCTGGCGACTGAAAATGATGACAGGCGACTAAAAACCCACAGTAAGGTTGCCCGCCTGGCAACCACTTTTTTTGTTTAAAAAATGATGTTTTCTCTCACAAAATATTATTCGGGCAAGTGAAAAAGAGAACTGGGCAAATGAAAGTGCTGTCATCACTTGCCCGGATGGCAACTAAAAAACCCAGTTAAGCACAGATACTGTAACCCTAACCCTAAACTTAAGTTGACCCATTTTCATGCTTCGGGAGGACCCCCACCCCCTCACTTCTCTTCCATACCCTACGTTGACTGTGGTTGCATTCAATTCCATGGCACTATACAAAAAAACAACTAATTCCAGTAAAACACTGGTGTACATTTACAAATAGGGCCGTGATGTAGCCCATTGGTAAAATGCTCACTTAATGTGCATTCAATCTAGGATCGATCCCAGTCAATGGCCCATTGGGCTATTTCTCACTCCACTCAGTGCACCATGACTGGTATATCATAATCAACAGGTTTCCACTACGTTAAAAATACCAAATGTCTGACATCCAATTTAGCCAATGATTAATAAATCAACGTGCTTTAGTAGTGTTATTAAACAAAACAAACTTTTCATTTGCATGCATGCATATATATATATATATATATATATATATATATATATATATATATATATATATATATATATATATATATATATGCACATATTACGTGCATGCATACACGTGACATATATATACAGGGCTTACCCTAGCTGTGCAATGCCGAAAAATAATTTTTAAAAATTTATACAAGGTCAAAGTCACTTCTCTCTCAAACTTTAGAGGGCGAAGTTTTTAATAGCAGGCAGACTTGAATTTTTAATCCAAAAATTAAATACGCAAAAAGAAGTTATCTTAATACAGGTGGAACTTTTACAATCTGTATTTTAATTAATTAATTTATTTATTGTTTTCCATCTGTACTGCTAATTGATGGATATATGCTCTATAGGTTTAAAAAAAAATATATCACCTTTCCATATGTCACCTTTTTTCAAAATAATAAAATGCAATTGAAAGATAACCGTTTAGAATTCATTCTCTGACAAGTTTGTCTTCTTATTTCATTTAATACCTACTTTATGCAGAGCACTGTCCTAGTAGATTAATGTACCACGTTCAAGCATAGATTACCCAGAGGCAGTTAAATTCGCTCCACTGTCACAGTTTCTTAATTAAGACACTGTGGAGAGGTCAGCCTGAATGGGTACTAGTATCTGTGAAGGTGCAAAAATTGCTTATTTCCATCACTGTGTCACTGTTTTTTTTAAAATAAAAATATGTTTAAAGAATTTACAGTGGCCACTTAACACAAGCACTTTAGCGACTTAGTTTAAGTGGCCGCTGGGTGTAGGATAGGTCACCACTTACTATGAATGCATATACATTAAAAATCTGCTAGGCCAGGTTTGCCTTTACTATTTTATAATTTTGACATAAAAAATGCACCCATCATAATCTAGGTCCCCACCGGTGTACAGTTTCCAGCACATTCGCCTAACAATACACTTCAACAGTCAGTAGCACATTTAGGCCAACTATTAGTGCCAGACACAGGTGTTGTCTGAGCTAGACCGTCTATCTGTGAGCCTGTACATCGCATGATTTTGTGGCACCAGCCTCTTTTCAAACTCTCAGACACTTCACACTTAATTATTATCTATGAATAGGTATTCCTCAAGTTATTCACCATTCATCCCTGATTGTGTATATTGCAAGTGATGGCTATATTTTGGGAACAGCGACACAGACTTCGCCTTACGGTGACTATCACAGCAAAGTCAGGCTGGTCTGAGTGAAGTCTGGGCTCATTTCACCTGGTCGCTTTAGTCCTGATTTGGCCTAATAAAATTATTATAAATTTATTAGTCACTTTTAATTTAGAATACTTTTTAATCAAATACTGTACATGTATATATATGTGGAAATTTCCCAAAACTAAATTATTTCCAGGGATAGAAGCTAACGTTCATCCCTAGCGCCTGGCAAGTAGAAATCCCTGAGGGTGAGTACACAGGCTTCGACACTAAGGTACATCCGAACGACAGTATCTAGTAAACAGCTTGTTCAGTCTAGATTATATAAGTGTTTCTGGGTAGCCCGACTGATCATGTTGATAATTTATGAACGGTGAATTAATTTGCCATCCAGTGATCATACAAATATTAACATTTTCCATTAAACTATTGACACGTCACACAGAAATCATAAGTTCTATAATTTAGACGTGATGCAGTGGGCAGTGAATAACTGAACAGTCCTGGGGCAGATTCAGCTTTTCTGATGAGTGGGGTCCAAAATAATAAGGGCACCATAACATTATGAAAAGGCACTATTGAAAAATTACACACAGTTCACATGAACATTGGCATAATAATACAAATAATTTTAAAAAACTAAATAAATTTGTAAAAAAACTTAAAATCCTAAATAAAAGTGGCACTTCTCAAATTTGAGGGGGGTTCGGACATGTTGAACCACCCACCCCCCTAGATCCGCCCTAGCAATCCCAACTGGTGCTAACCGTTGATGGGCACCATTCATCACAAATCGATCAATTCTGTTGATATCGGAATCAGGGCTTATAGAACATTATAAAAATGTACTAGCCATGATTAAAATAGCACTAGCCCTACTTTAAATAAGTACAAATATCAAATATGTCACCTAAATATAGAGTTTGAGCATAAAAATCCTTAGATTGGGGTGGAAAGAAATTCATAGAACTTTACAAAATATGTAAATGCAGCATTCAACAATGTTTTTTCCCCCCACTAGCCATTGGGCTAGCTATTGTAATTATGTACTAGCCCAACACTGAATATCACTAGCCATGGGAGTGGGGCTACCATAATCTAGAAGCCCTGTCGGAATCAACTGAGGTTTGTCAAATATAGTGTGTGTGTTTGCTAAATTTAGTGTGCATAGTCCTGTGTCCTAAATACTATCAGCGAAAACACCATTATTGTTTCTGCTTGGTACTTCAGTACATTTTTTTTGTCCAATAAATCAAATACAAAACGTACAATGGTGGATATTTGTTGAATAAATATTTTTCAGGTTTTTCAAATATACGACAATCGATTTCATTTTCAAATTATTTACATGTTACACATACCATGGTGTTTTTATTGTTATGTTTTATTCAAATATAGTTACATTGGCCAATTATTATGTATACTCTTCAAATAATAGGCAATATGAAGCAAAGTTTAACAAAATTAGCCCTGAGCTAGGTATACTGTAGGTTGTCATTCAGCAGTTTGGTATAATATTTTTATATACATACCATTTGTGATACCCAATTGCCGATGTGTATTTTTGTGCTGGGGTCTAGTTGAACATTCATTCATTCAGCAGTTTGGTCTAGTTGATATTAGGTCAGGTATAGTAAATTTTAAGACACACTAGTCCACTGGTCTAGTAGTAAATAAAGTTAACTTCGAAGCCTGGTACAATTTAAATGATGTTAGTGCCCTGGGAAGTAATACTGGGTACTTGTAACCCAGATTCATGATGCAGACTGAAACACTACTTTACCAATGAAACCTCTTAAACATACAAACTGAAGATGTATTTCAATGGCATAGGCAGTGGGAAAGAAGGGATATTTACTGCAAACACAATCAGAATTTTCTGTTTTTTGTTTCCGAATTACAAAAAGTGCTATAATATTCCAATTATATATGAGGCATGCTCAGAAGGGAAATGTGTGAGTGTGTGGAGGGGTGTGCGTGTGTGCGTGTGTGTGTGATGGTGCTATGTGTTCGTTTCATCAGTAATAAATAAACTCATTGTAATAGATCATATTGGCATCAATCAATTTTAACTAGCCGCTTCCAAACATCTTGAGTACCAGCTGATATCCGGGTGTATTAGGTCAGAATAATATAAGGTGGGTAATTTAAAGCTATTTTTATTTACTGAATGACGACCAAGTTGGTGTACTTTACTGTAATGTTTATCAGATGTAATTACAGGGCACAATATTTCACACGAACTGCTGTTCGGTTTGCGAGTCGGTTATGCAAAATTAAATTTACGCGAACCGCAAATCGGTTACATCGTGACCTGTAGACATTCAGAAATTAAAATCTGCAGACTTCACATTTACAGGAAATTTATTCATGCAGACATACTACTAGTATTCCGGCAAATGTTTTAGACTTATGTTTAGTACTTGATGCACAGCAAACCAGTAGAAAACAGTGTATTTGTAACTTGAATAGACACGATCGAGCCAAACATTTTAAAGAAAAGTGCCTAAATTATCTGCTGCTATTTTATCTCTAAACTAAAGGAATATATGTAGACATAATATTGGATTGCCAATAATTTTACAAAGGTTGAAAATGTAAACAAAAATGTCACAAATGCTGAAACATACTAACATCGCATAATGAGCTTTAAATAAACATTTGGAACGTCACTGTAGTATAGATGTACCAGAGATAGAGTGGAAATAGCATCGCTACCGCAAATTGTATTATTTCTTTTTACGTTATTATCAGATTTATTTTTATTAATCTAATCATGCACCAATAAGTAGCCTGTTTTATAGTTCAGAGGAACTGGACTTTTGTTGTTAGGTTTTTTGGTGTGTGTTTTTTTAATCTGCTGTAGCCTTTATTTGTTTTTTATATTAAAAAAATGATATCATGCACCAGGGAATGGGCATTTTTCCTCTAAATGTATCTATTTTGTTTCAGTACTGGGCTTATATTGAATCCTTTACAATAGTGTTAACTTCCGCAAGCTGCACAGAAGTTCTAGAATACGGTGGCCCGAGGACCCTGGCTTTTAGAGAATCGGGGAACTAAAAAAAAACATTTTGCGATCCTGATGGCAAGTGGTGAATAATAATAATAATAATAATAATAATAATAATAATAAATCTACAAATACAATGCTACGATCATGAATACAAAAAAACCTACATCTACAATAAGTCACTTCTTTCGATTTGCAAGCATTAAAGATACTGTTTTATGAAAGGTTTTCTTTTGTATTTTGTTTTAACTTTATGTTTGAGCTAAACAATATGTATTTAAAATATAATTTCAACGTAGCTTTGAGGTAACTGATCAGGTAATCCATAGGTTACGCAAATATAATTCACATAACCGAACAATTGGTTTCCTAGGTGAAAACCATGTGAACCGACTTCCGGTTACCTCAGATTTCGAAATATTGTCCCCTGGAATTATGATCTTTTAGAAAGTATTGTTAGCCAGTAACTTGTAACAATGGCTTCTAAATTAGGAATCACCATTAAACAAATACAAAAACCACAAATGACAACATATTTGAAACTTTTATCATGGATGTCTATTATATTTGAATAATTAAGTACAAGCAACATGTGTTCAATCCTTGATCAACTTGCTAGATCAAGGACTGCTTCAGTAATGAAGTGGGGGGTGGGGGGGGGGGTCGGCGGCTAGTAACTTTCCTCATCTACTAGTCCCCCCGACCAGTGAAAGTATTTCCTAATTTCTACCACGGATTTCCAGTGTGTGCTCTGTGTATGCATGTGTTGGAGTGCAGGGAACATTTTGTTTTTAAAATCTTCATTAAAATCTTTCAAGATTGTGTAGCAATCTCTGAAACTTCTGTTATGAATCACAACACGATACTGAACAAAATACTCCCTGGAGTGAACCTGTCACTTTTGTCTACATGTGTGCCCAGGTTACATGCAAACACAAGGACCATGAACATACGTAATCCCAACCCCACCCTATGTCAACATCGCAGACTGATGAGCATGGTGATTACACACTGTACATCATTAAGTGATGTCCTGCTAGACTGTATAGCTAAACCATACAGGTCATTTAAAGGCATACTGTCACGGATTTAAGGACCTTATTTCTCTAAAAATTGATAATAAATGAAATTTACTTTTCTTGTTGGAAACCAAATCTAGCTATCACATCACCATAACTGCACCATGATAGAGTGAAATCCATGTCACCCTACTCGTCAATTTTAGTTATTGAATTATGGACCATTGCCATAATTCAGTTATTTTTACAAAATGTCATTAAAAAATGGAGTATGGTGATTATGAAGATGGTTGAATAAAGTACATTTAGGAACAAATCAAATTATTTTTGTTCAGGTAATGCTTTTGTTAGACCATTAAATAGGTCAGTGGTCTGTGACAATATGTCTTTAAGTTACGTGGAACAGGTACAATGTGTACTGTTGACACTCATTACATTCTGTAAGCACCCACTCGTTATCCTAGCAGCCCGGGGTTGTATAACCAGTTTCATGATTACTGATTACGTCATTCCATGTGGTAACTTTCTCTAAGTTATTAGTTTGAGTATACCTGTATATTTATGACCAGGAGTACATGTATCTTTGCATATAAATTGTAGAACACTGTACATGTCAGTGTTTCTGCCAGAAATAATTTTTTGGGTATGGTGCTATGTAATTGAATGCAGTGTCTGCGCTTAACTTTTTTATTGAGTTGGCATCCGGGCAAGTGGTGACAGCACTTTCACTTGCCCGGTTCTATTTTGACTTGCCTGAATAATACTTTTATTTATTTATTATTTATTTATTTAAATTTTGCTTTTAAAAATTGGTCGCCAGGCGGGCAACCTTACTGTGGGTTTTCAGTCGCCCGTCGTCGTTTTCAGTCGCCAAGGGCGATCGGGCGACCGTTAAGTTCGAACCCTGTTAATGTAACCACAGTCAGAGGGTATGGGGGACCTCCCCAGATAGAAGATGGCTTTAGTTTAGAGTTAAAATTAAGAAAACATACAGTAATGATAAGAGTAGTTAATTTGGTCAAGAGGTTAACTTAATAATAAAAATATCTGCAAACAGATTTTGGAATGGTGCCATACCCATTTTACCCTGTAGCAGAAAGCATGCATGTACATGTATGAATTAAAGTATAACCTGACCAAATGTATGTTAAAAAATAATTGGGGGGGGGGGGGGGGGGGGGGGTAAGCGGAGGAAGAAAACAAAATCAATTTTCCCTTCCTCCACATCAAGTGACAACTTTGATATATCCATAACAAACATATTTATAGTTTGCTTCAATAATCGATTATAAACAATTAATTAAATCCACTGGCTTTCTATTCTATTGTTTGAATTTGTTATAAAGCTGTCATTTGCATGGATGATGGTTCATACACATTATGCGCTCATTTTTTCATTCTGCACACACTTCTAAGTTGACTTACGATGAGACAAGACGTCGCTACTTGTGCTCTCGAGCTGTCCCCCCCCCACCTGGGGGGCATGATTAAGTCTTTCGGGAAGATGTTGGAGTTCCGGGTCGCGTACACGGGGTCACGGGCGACAGTGACTCTTGTGTATGGCGACCTGGTGAAGAAAACCAGACGGGGGAAGAGGAGTCCGAGGAAATGTGCGCCAGGGGCGGCACGGGAGGAACCTAAACTGGCGGCTCAACCGCCAGCGGCGGTTCCGCCTGCGTCGCCGCCCCTACCACCGCCGCTAATGGATCTGCAGGAACCAATGGGAGCGTCAGCTCTACCACCGGCCCCTGCACCACCGCTGCGATCCACGATACCGTGGAATGCTGCCGCTGCTGTTGCCCATCGGTCGTCGACGCCACCACCCAAGGAGGACTCCGCGACGACCAAAGTTGCTGCCAGCAAGAGGAAGGCCGTGACCCCCCGGGGGACCAGCCAGCCAGGACATGGCCTTCCGTTACCGCTACCGTCAACACCAACGACGAGTGGACTCTGGCCGTCGGGAAGCTCCCCAGACAGTTCTCCAAGTTCTCGTAGTCGATCCCGAAAGCTGCCAGGCGGGATCGACAATTCCAACTGGAAGACCTTCGGGGATGGGAGCCAGATGAACGTGCACACCATCAAGCTACGGGGAGAAGGCAGGGCGCTCGTGCTTACGTCACTCTGGGACAATCTTCACCGACAAGGATTCCTGACCAAGGCCATGGACAATCATACCATCCACAGAATCATGAAGATCGTCGCCGGATCACAGTACCTGCAGCTGGTCAACCATCTACGTAAACACGAGTACCGGAAGATAGTACCGCACTTCAGCGAAGATAAGATCATCGCCTCGCCGTAGCTCCCAACCTTTCCTAGGACAGGTATCAACCTCCTTTTTGGGCTTAGTTGGACTTTAAATATTTTTGGAAACAGTTCAAAATCTTTATGTTTAGTTTTTTATAAGTAGTCCAACGCACTTTAAATTTGGCGCCCGATCAAACGCTCCAATCACCTTAAAACTTTTTCGACCGAGCACTCTAAACATATTTTTGGATTTAAATTTCTTTTGTCCAGACATGAGTGGTGATAGCAGTTTTAATTTTACTACTAAATAAATATTCCAAATTCCGCCCACCTCAAACTTACCCACCCCCCTCCCGTCCCAGAATTGGTCACTGGCGAAGTCAGAGGCTAAGTCCGGGGTGGGCGTGCCTGAACCTTAGGGACAGGGGCACGTAAAAAGGATACCCATACACATTATCACAAACCAAATTCCATGACTTTCCAAGACATTTTCCATGACCCAGGGCTCGAAATGACGGTCAGGTCGCCAAATGCGACCAAAGTCCCATTTGGGCGACTTAAATATAACAAAATAATGGCGTTAGTTGCCCAAATAATATTATTTGGGCAATCTTTTCTGTGTAATATATGAGCCGTTATTAATAATTGTATGTCATTAATAACTGAATGTATATGATTATCGGCTTACCGTAATTTGCCAACATTCATTTATATCAATTATAAACATTGAAGTTGTAGACCAAATGCAGTTAGGTGTAATTTTTATAAAACAAAGACATTCGGATCCAGTTCATAACCATTCAGAAAATTTTTGGGCAGAACATTCCCGAATGCTGTCTTAAGTTTTTGTCATCTGCTTCATGGTTTTCTGAGTTATGATTTTTTAAATTTTAAATCTTGTTTTAATTGGTGATTTTGATTGGCCAATTAATTTGGTTCCTATTGAATTGATTAAAGATATGATTACAAGTAAAATCACGATCATGATGTCATCCGCCAGATGGAATTTTCTTAAACACACATCAAGAACCAAAGGGAAAAAGCAAGCATACCAAGGAAGTTTAATTAGTTTTCAGTTCTGTCTAGCGCTAATGGAGTTAGGCTGTGTTAGGATACGGACAAATTTACCCCCACTTCGTTTGTATCTATTTCTTACAAATACTTATAATATTAAACACTGAACACATTCATGAACAATACATCGCTAACATGTGAACAAGTATGCAGCCCAGTTGTTTTTGTATTATATCTGAGCTACCCCTGGGAGACGAGTCACACCTTGCAATTTGCTTTAACGATGTCAATAAAACGTACATTATTAAGTTGACATTTTGTAAAATTGTACAAAATAAGTAAATCATGTTCTCAAGTCGTGTTTTCTTTTAATTTTTCATTTTAGTACTATGTATGTTGCTATACATAGTAACATACTGTTATATGTAGAAATTTTCTTCAAATCAATATTATTTTATTAAAGCAAATTTTGTCTTAAAACCTGAAATATGAATATTTCATGTTTGGGCTACCTAAAGCAAGTTTGGGACACTGAAAATGAAATTTTAGTGGCCCAGATATTTGTTTTTGAGCCACTATATTTTTTGACAAGTTTCGAGCCCTGATGGGTTTTTTTTTTTACAATCCATGCTTAAATGTCTGGGCTGTCTTCATCACAAATATGATTATCCCAATCCACTTCAGTCACCACATTACTCTTTGAAGATTTAGCAAACTGAAACACAGACTGAGATGATCACTTTTTTCATTGCATTTTTATGTTTTGCCGATTACTTGGGCCCTATGGGCTAGGGAGACACCACAGCAACACCTAGGTCTAATTAACAAGCTATTCTCGATATACTAAGACAAAACCTATACTAGCTCGAATCTTTTTTTTTTACAATTTAGATTGACCGTTCAAAATTCGCACCAACATTTCCTCAAATCAAACTGTGCACGTTTTTCTCTTTGGCTTATTATTATATTAACGCTCCATTCAAAATTCCATAGCACCACCACCCACTCCCACCTGCTACCGATTTTGGTCGGACTGCTAGTGCTCCCTTGCACCTGCCAGAGCAGGTGGTCCCCTCTCCCCCCTCCACCCAACTTTCTATCTTGGACGGAAAAGCTTGCTTCGCAAGCACTTGCACCCATGACAGGCGTGCGCTACAACAGCTTGCTCTGAATGTGCACGTTAAAACCTATGACCTGACCTGATTCATTGTGACTTTTAAGAGCTACCTTACCTATATTTGAAATGTCGATATTTTTAAAATACAATTTTCAACACACTTCACCAGGTGAAGAATAGCGTTGAATCCATTTACTGTATGAATCATGATTTAAATTACACTTTCCTGGCATTGTAACAAAACATGTTTTATTAGGTACCATCACTTTGGCTAGTACTGATTCTAACTTAAATGTTTTAACAGTAAACTTTGATATTGTTCCACCGGAAACATTTCACAGACGCAATGAGAAAGTCATGTTTTTTCTGATTGATCTTTTGTTCCAACAGTTTTAGTAACTTTAGTAAGGCGGAACAAACAGGTGTGGGAATATTGATACCCAAAGTTTTGAGGAAGTAAGCAAAAAGTGTTTTATTGCAATACTTTGAAATTTTAAGTAGCAAAAAAAGTGGATTAAAATTAATTTAGACAGATTTTCATTTTCAATGACTTTCCATGACCGATATCCAAATTCCATGACTCTCCAGGCCTTGAAAATTACATTTACAAATTCCAGGATTTTCCAGGACTTCCAGGACCTGTATACAAACCTTGATTTAGCAAAATAAAGAGTAGGCAATTTCAGTAATGTTATCTTTTCGGTGTTGAAATAGAAAAATTCAGTAGTATTTCATTGCCATATTGATTTCCAATATTCATTTTTCAGATTTTAAGCGAAATATTTAAGTAAGCATATATATATATATATATGAAATATATGCTTCAATAAAATAATATTGATTTGAAGAACCATTTCTACACAATAAAGATACCAACATATTTACTTATTTTGTACAGTTTTACTTGTAAAATGTATGAACTTAATTAAAAAGGTTTGACATCGTTTTAAAACACAAAATTAACTGGGCTACATAACTGTTCACATGTTTACTAGCAACATATTGTTCACGTGTTCAGTGTTTAATATATATATAATAAGTATTTGTAAGAAATGGATACAAACGAAGTGGGGGAAAAGTTTTCTCATGATCTGTCGCACCGGTCACGCTGAAGTAGTAGGGCCTAGATGATCATAGGCCTAAATGTGTGCTGCCAGTGGGCTAATCTCACCCGGAAAATTTTGAAAATAAAAGCTAATATAGATGCGATTTCCTGGTATCTGGGAATAGTATTTTGCTGTCTTTCATTACATAAAATATTATTCTCGATTTATGTTTTTCAACATGCCAACAGCCAGCTGGTGATGTCATTAGGTCATTAACAGATGATGCACAGTTAGCGGGTCGAACATAGATGTGTAATTGGAGTCTTGACATATTTAATCTGCTCTCATGATTAGATAAAGAATAATATGTTCATTTCGGACATAAAACCTTCTCAGTATTTAACGACTTCTGTACGTAATATGAACACTACAGAAATTGTCTTTATGACGTCATTACAAAACAACCCTGTTCCTCATTAACCTATATATGACGTATTTCTGCCAGAAAATTTGCAACCGGTATGTCGGTGATTTTACCACCTGAAATATATCTAGCAGGGATCCAATCAGATTCGTTCTTACAAATATGTTGAATTAGAATATTATTATTATATACTCCAAGTCCAAGCTAAATATAGCGATACGTGAATAGAATTGACGGAAGTTGTTTTTTTGTCATATTGGATTGATTTTCGACTTGGCAACATTTTTTATCAGCTTGGTGGACCCGTTTGCGAAAATCTTCAGCTAGGCAGTGCAAATTCTCAGCTTGGCGAGTGTACAAGCCACTTACTGGGGTTGGAGAACACTGGTATTTGTCAAGCTGGGCATGCACAGGCCATTTCAAGCCCTGCTGTCAAGCCTAATTTAACAATGTTTGTGAGTTTGTTCCTTATTTCCTTAAAGCAGGGCTCAAACTTAAGTTAACGGCGGCAACGATAACAATTGCTGTCGGTGACATATAAACTGCCGTTGGTTGGGGGCGTCATCGACGGAACTTTTGTTACAAAACACAGCTCCGCTATTTCAAAATGCACACATTTTTTCAGACTGGATCGACATTTTAAAAAGGAATCAAGCTGCATTGTGTATGATTTTTTTTTTTTTTTTTTTTTTTTTAAATGATGCACTTAACACATTTTAATTATGGTTATATCGGCGTTGGACATATGGTTATGTCGAGAAAAACCCCAGTGGTTAGCTGACGGGGATCGATCCTAGACCGACCGCGCATCAGGTGGGCACTGTACCACTGGGCTATGCTGCCCAATGCATTGTGTATGAAAGTGCAACTAACAAAAAACTTTAGTATCTTCCCTAAGTTACTGTAACGTAATTTAAGACCATTTTTAACAGCCTCTGTTGTGGCCCATACCACTGTACCAGTATCCATTTTTATATTTCATACACAAAATATTTTAGAAGTTTGAACGGTCATTCTGTCTTTTTGTGTCCACTAACCTCAATTGTAGATTTAATTGGTCATAAGTATCATTTTTTACTTACTGTCATTTGTTTATTCAGTAATTCTTTATAAAATATAAGAAATGTTTCAATTTTATTTATTAAATTTTCTTTCTTAATTTTGGAGGAGGGGGTGGAGAATATCACCAATTATAAAAATGTTAGTGGTAGTGGTGATAAAGGTCATTATTAAAATAATTTATCTTGGGTGCCAAATAATGTATAGGCCTACACTGCCTTTATCATTTTTAACAAAACTACTTTTCATCAGCTGGCAATATCAATGCGATCGATTCACTCGATGAAGATAGGAAATAAAAAGAACAGAAAAATGTTATCCCACACCGGCCTCGGTGGCCTAGCGGTTAAGTCGCCGGACAACAGGCTGGTAGGTACTGGGTTCGCAGCCCGGTACCGGCTCCCACCC
>JAECMU010090026.1:0-11716 GCA_016106625.1 Dracogyra subfuscus
TAACCATATGTCCGACGCCGATATAACCGTAATTAAAATGTGTTGAGTGCGTCGTTAAACAAAAAAAGAAAAAAAAGACCAATTTAACAACACCTTATGCAAAATATATACTTATATAAATATATTACAGAGCCCTCCGCCCTTTTTCTAGAAGTCTCGGTTCCGCTACTGAAATTAAACGTTCCTTTTTCAGTTGGAGATTTCAGTCCTTGAAAACTATCTACAAAAGCTGACCAATACTTACACTCAGCGGCGATAAAGTCACCAAAACCAATCGTAGTAAGCGTTATAAAGCAGTAGTAGAAAGCCTGTCCCAGTGTCCAGTTCTCCAAATATGAAAACAAATAGCCCGGAAGTCCAATAATTACAGTGAAACTCAGCAAACATAATAATATCCCATTGAATATCTTCTGTTGATTTTCTTTGTTTTTAAAGTACCGGAACCGATACAGTTTGTAAGCAACAGAGAATAGCTTTTCGCCAATATCTTTTAGTAAGAACATCATAAGGGGTATGCCAAAGAGTGCATACACAACACATACAGCCTGGCCGATGGAGGTCCTGGGGGCAAGATTTCCATATCCTGAAAATACAGGAACAACAACGTCAATAATAATAAGAAATACTCTCCATTATCAGAATAGCATTAAGATAAATATATTTATTAAAGAGCGAATTACACCTTTCTATCTATCTGTTTATGCGTGTTTGTGTGTGTGTACACACACACACACACACACACACACACACACACACACACACACAAACTATGTCACAAGTCAAGGATAATCAGAGCAGAATGTGATTTGTAGATGTACGAGCGTACTATACTAGATTTATTAGAACACGTGGTATTTTTAGTTGTACTTATGATGTTTATAGTATAATTGTTATCAATTATACGGTAATACAGTTGAGAGAAATGGAATAGATTTGTCATAACTTGGATCGTGAAACTAAATGTTTCTTGGTATGGGATTAATTAGGCAAGGTAGGAATTTGTATTGTTATAACTTGTAGCAGATGGTAACTGAAAAGCTGACTGTGAATAAAAGAAGTGACTTAGTTACTGTTTGGGGCAGTGTGATTTATTTTTGAGAGAAAGCAGTGAACAAGATTTGGCAAATTGAACAGAAGTTTGTGAAAGACTTTGATGTTTTTAAAGTTCGGGTTATTGCTTAACCGTAAGTAATTAAATATTTGATATTTAGTATGGATTGTTATTTCGTGATGGTTATAAAACATAATTGTATTATGTTAAAGTGTAGTAGTATGATAATGATATATTAATTTTATAACGATGTGGATAATGAATTTTAGAATATCCTGTATAATACGGACATTGAGTAAAGCGATGAAGTTGGTTGATAATTAAAGTGTATGGAATAATACGGTGTTACATCATAGTAATTAAGTGTATCTTGGTTACAGCATTGTAAAAGGTAGCTGTTATAGCTGGTACAGCAGTAGTGTCTACCGAGAGATGTAGAGGTAGCTTGTCTCTGTGTGAAGATTTATCCAGAGATATAGAGATGGCTTGCTGGAATGAAGATGTGGTCGAGAGTGAGCTTGCGGAGGTTTGGTGAATTCGTGGAGGAGTGGTAAACGAGAGAGTGCAGTGTGGTGATAATGTGGAAATGAAGTTCCATGTGTGGGCTATTTATTTGCCGTGTTCAGGTTACATAGAAAACAACGGGTTGTTGTTTTGTAATATTATTATACTGTGCAAGTATAATAATGGAGGTGTGGTGAATTCAGAAAGTGAAGAAAATGATGAGTTGTGCAATTTGTTCATAATTGTATTAGTTAACAACGTGCTCATGAATGTGAGGAAACATTAGCAGTGATAGTTGTTAATGGAAGAAAGTTGTATGTGCAATACTACTTAACTCGTGAATATAAATAACGTTAAGTGGTTATAACTGATTAATGAAGATGGACGCGGACATTTTATTTTAAATACGTAATATTTTAAATATTACGTGGTGCTATATGTATGATGTGACATATAATTAAGACATTGAGTAATATATGTGTGTAGTTAATATTGATTAGTGTGGTGATCATCTGTACAAGATGGTGACTGGTGAAATTAGTTAAATGTGTAATGGAGAGAAAAATTTGGGTGTGAGGGGTTGTGTTAGTGTGCATTGATGTTTGATGAATAGGCCTATGGTTTGAGTAATGATTGAAATGTGTGAGTGTATATGATTGTTATTTGCTGATGTAAATAAATGTAGCAAACTTATATTGGTTTTATGTGTTGTTTCTTTTAGTTGTGACAAATTTGGTGGAGATGCAGGGCAAATGAAAGTTCGACAAGTTTGTTGTCATTTTTAAATCGCATGATTAATGCTAAAGGAAGCAAATTTGGTGTTAGAAGTTTTATGTATATGCATTTAGTTTAAAGTAGTTATTACAGGTACAAGAATTGGATAGTGCAACTTGAAAGATTGGTACACTGTTATCTATGCCATGGGTGTTTTGGTGTAGGGGATGTTAAGAGAACTAAGGTAAGTATACGGTAAGTATAAGTTAATAGTTGTTAACAGTGATGACCTAGTATTATGTGAGATTAGGTACGTATATATTAATGTTTTAATAAATTGTTCTTTGCATTTTAGTATAGGTAATGAAGGTAAGTATTGTTATATTTGTATTGTGGTTTCTTATTCTTGTAATCAGTGTGGAGTTTGAAACATTTATGGAGATAGGAAAGACTTTAGGACTGGAAAAAGCGAATCTGCAGACATTTGTGAAGGATCAGATGAATGAATGGAGAGAACAGAAAATGACTGTAACTGCATGAAAAATGTTCACTAGGTGAAACAAACGTTACCGGTGTATGAAGCCAGCTTAACATCTGGGTCTGAAACAAAAAGCTACATAGGTCTATCCGGAGGGACCTTTAATCAGAGGTACAATAATCATATCAAGTTATTCAAACACGTCAAGGAATCAGAATTGTCCAAGTACACCTGGGAGCTGAAGCGGAAGGAAACGCAGTACATCATATACTGAAGGATAGTAAAGGAATCACTCAAAGGCGCCTCTCTGGGCAGTGCAACAATTATTCTAGCATATCCAGTGTAATCAAAGTATGTGATATTTATCAGATCACATACTTTTAGAATTTGACAACTTTGCAAATTAGATGCAAATTAATCGAATTCACGGCACTAGGTTTATTTACCTTTAAGCAAACATTCTACGGCGACACTCCATAACTGACATGTAGTAATGGCCGAATGGAATTAAAGTTGCGTGTATAGTTTACAAAAACGTTGTATTAATCTTGAGAGTATATGATACAAGAGAGTATTACCCTCGTGTATTTCGGTATCGTCAGTATCATATGTTAGGAATAAAAATAATGTATTATGCTAGGCAGAGGCTCCTAATATATGATTTTGACAATAACGAAAAACACCCACACCACACACACACCCACACACACCCACCCACACACATTGTGTATATATATATACACACACACACACACACACACACACACACACACACACACACACACGTAATGAAAACGGCAAAAAGGTCAATATTTTAGTTATTCAACATTAATTCCTAAATGTTATTAGCATATATGCATTAACTATAATTCTGTTTAATTGTTGCATATTTGTTTTATATTTATAGAAATTATTTTACAATGTTTCAAATACTAGTCAGACATACATATTGTGGTAACGACAGTGACTAAACCTACCTATTGTCGTAACGACAGTGACCGCGAACACAGATGCGCCAGCAATATCCCACATCGATATGGTTGTCTTGTTGTACACGCTGATCCGCGCCAGTTTGACGTCGTCGCCGACGAGGAGAAACAGATTGTTGATGTCATTCAGTGTCACACAGCTATGGTTTGCTAACAACAGACCATAAAAAACCCACATTAAAACATAATATGTACCTATTATAGCCATTACTTGTTGCGTTGCGTAACATTTGACCACGCTCATATACCACAAAGGTTTCGAGCATGTCTGTCCCTGGTTCAGTCTCAGGACAGCCAGAAATAGCCATTACTACGTAAAATCTGAACGACAGAACAGTTGCAGGGGTTCGAAAATCCCATCGTTCGACGCCCGTGACAAGTGGTATTTTCAAGTCAGGCAAGTAATTATATTAACTTCATATGCCCCATGACAAGTGACTAATTAACGCCTAAATTTATTTTTATTTTGTTACAAATTTCGGTAAATCCTTTGAAAAGAGTTCCGATTGGTCGAGCAGTTACATAGCTCTAAGGAGGATAACCCTAACACTAAATTCTGGAACGATCGTAACTCTTGCCCATGCGTTAACACACCAAAACGGAAATTATGTTGAAATGTTTGATAACTTAAGAGTTATTTCCCTTTTACTATCGACTGAGCTCGGCAATTTTCGCCACTAAACGTTCGATTGAATTCGTACAGGTAGAGGGCTTAATCGTTTCGTTGATTTTCAAACTTGGAAATAGCGTTCACTACCCTTTACAGCTTATATATAAATAAAGTATACATGAATTGTGTGTGCAATCAAAATGTTTAATCGTTACAAACATGGTACATCAGGTGGGATACAATTTAAAATGGTCATATTAAAATTAAATTTAGACGTTAATGCGGTTCCAGAATCTGCTCTGCAAATCAACGGGGACATAAAACAAATGCTACTAACGAATTTGTAATTTCCGAGTTCACTCAAAGAAAGTATAAATATTATGAACTGTATTCTTAAAAGTTGTAAGATATTTTAGTTTAGATGTAATAAACCTTGTAGCACAACATACTTAATAGTTTTCCATATTTTGCAAATGTAAATCTACGTTTGTGTAAAATGAACGTCTAAGATGAAGGGCATAATTGTAATAATTAGATTTCCTTAGCCAACCATAATTGTGATGATGCGATGCCCTCTAAGCATACAGGAATATATTTATTAATTTCTGTCTGCCGTATTTATATTGTTTATAACATAAATTATGTTCAGTAAATTAAACATACAAGGTTGCAATCAATGTATACGACACAACGCCCATCGTAAAAGCCACGTGATAATCAACTGCGTATTTTAGTTACAGCAGCCATTGTTTTTATTTACACGTGTGCAGCATACATGTACTTATAGATCGTAACACATTCCTTTTTACCAAAAATGTCTCAAAAGACTTTTGAAAATTTCTTTGCGAACTCTGGAAGTGAAGGAAAACGAAAAGTAAGTTGTGATTCTAAAAATGACGGTACTGCAGTTAATAAACAAAAGAAATATGACGATGAAAAACGTACTCGACAAATGGCCATGGGTAGAGTATGATGACAGTCGTGATGCAATGACATGCAAGTATTGTATTCACTATCCGTCTGTTTCAGCTAGGTATGGCGTTAAAAATACGTTTTTGGAGGGCTGTTCCAAATTTAGAGTGGATTATCTTAAAAGTCACGAAACATCATTAATTCACAATGAATGTCTCTCATATTATAAACATGACAATTCTGTTGCAGGCAGTAGCAGTGGGGCATCATCTAATGAGAATGAACCTAAACGTGAAGGCAGTATAATAGAGGCTTATTTTTTTTATTTTATTTTTTACAAAAAACAAAGCGACCAACTTGAAAAACGTTTTGTAACTGCTTTCCTCATTGCCAGCAGAGGTAAACCTCTGATTTTCAAATGCATTTGGAATTGCTTGACACATATTGGATATTGGCTATAACTATAGGAATGTTGAAGGTGTCAAACTTTTCATCGAAGCAATAACTGTTTCACTCAATCAAAAAATCATATCGGAACTAAAATCTGTTAACTTTGTAACCATTCTTAGTGATGGTAGCACTGATGCAGCTATCTTGGAGCAAGAGACTGTTTTTGTACGTTATGTTTATCAGGGAGTCCCAGTTTCATGTTATGCAAAAACGGTCGCTATTGAGCACGCCCATGCTGACGGTATACTGGATGGTATTAAAGATGCCCTAGATAATGTTGACTTGCAATTTGACAAACTTGTTTCTCCAAATTACGAGGGTCCTAATTTAGTGTGTGTAAACGTCGATGGTGCCTCGGTGATGATGGAGAAAAAGGCAGGTGTTGCTGCAAAGATTATGGAAAAAGCCCTTTTTATACTTCCACTACATTGTGTGGCGCATAAACGTGAGCTGGCAGTTCTTGATGCAGTAAAGGAGTTAAAACCTTTGGCCAAATTTGAAGAAACACTAAAGCAAATTTTCCGATTTTATTATTATAGTCCGAAAATGAGAAGAGAATTAAAAAGTATATCTGCCATTTTTAACACTGATCTTGCACATCTGAGTGATGTGAAACAGGTCCGTTGGTTGGCAAGTGAGACAAAAGTGCCAAGGCAAAACACTGGATTCAAACATTAAAAACGCGAGACTTTATTAAGACATTGTTTATTTTGCTAGATATTCTTCCTGCCTTGGCTGAGGTATCTCTTGTCTTTTAAAAAGAAGATCTGATTCTCACAATAGTTAAAAACCAAATTGAGGGCATTATACTGAAGCTTGTCCATTTGAAGGTTAATCCCGACTCTGGGGAATTTCTCGCAGCTTTCAGGCATTTGTATTCACACAAAGACTGCTCTTTTGATGGAACTTTGAAGCTGAATGGGCAGTGCAAAGCAATTGATTTCAAGGAAGACCCGTTCTTCATTTCTTTACTGGCTGGGATTATTAAATACATAGACAAAAGGTTTCAGTGTTTTAATGAACCTCCATTAAAGTACTTTAAAATATTTTACTACACAGAGTGGCCTTCTGATAGAAACTCCTTGGCAGTATTTGGGACTGATGACCTGAATGAACTTTTTGCAGATTCTGATGATAAATTGAAAATAAAGGAACAGTTCACAAGTCTAAAAGGTTATCTCAAAACCTCCAGGAAACCTTTGTTTGAGTCCTATTCACAGCTGTTGTTTACCAAGCCTGAACTACTGAAAAACATTTGCAAAGTAATAGAGCTCATGTTTACCTTGAGCCCAGCCACCGATGTTTGCGAGAGACTTTTCTCAGCTATGAACAGGGTAAAAACATCACAGAGAAGTGTTTTGGGGCAGAGGGTGTTAAACAATATACTCACTATAATGACACATGCGTCAAAATTCCTGAAAGAGTTTGAACCAATGCCAGCCATAAAAGAATGGTGCAAAGGGATCTCGCCACATCCACGGCCATACGACAAGTGGTCAATAACACATACATTGACAATAATTATATTTAGATGAACTAACAAATAACACAGTTTAATTCAACAATGGATTATATTAAAACATATAAAGTTTAAATCAACAAGAAGACAGAAAAAGTACAATAAACAGTGGATACTGCTGAGCAAACATATAAATTTAATACTTTCTGGCTGGGTAAGTGTTGTAACCTATTGCCAAAAGTCTTTATTTGTCCCAATTAAACCAATTACTTTCAGGATTATCACATTATTTAGCACTATATTAAATTAAGTACAGTAATAGAATTGTTTATCTTAAGAAGTATGGGCAAGTGGAAAACTACATGGGGCAAATGAATATTTTTGAACCCCTGCAGTTGTCCGTGATCAAGACTACATATCTCCGCATAATGCAGAGTCGGATGGGCATTTAGCAAAATAGTGGTTGTTTCCAGGATTATAGGAGAACAGCATATACAGTAAGCGATAAAAAGCTACCAATAATCCATCTGTATTAGGTGTGTGAAATACAGAAAAATAATTTGGTCTTGATCAGAAATACAAACACTGGTTGATTTAGATTGGTTGGTGGGACGCAAACCCACACGTTTTGTAGGGGTGTTAGTGGAGATTTTTTGTGTTTTTTGCATTGTTTTTGTTTTACATTTATTTTAAACATTATTTAAACATTTGTTGAAAACTTGATATTAGTGTATGATCAGAAAATACTAACAATGGTTGATTTAATAAATTGGGTGAATGGGCGCAACCCCACACGTTTTGTCGTCGTGTGTGTGCGTGTGTGCGTGCGTGCGTGTTTTCCACTTTTTTTCTTTTTTTTTATATTTATTTAAGTATTTAAACATTTTTTGACAAGTGGATATTAGTGTATACTCAAAAACTACAAACATTGGTTGATTTAAAGTGGGTGAAGGGGCACACATCGACACGTTTTTAAGGTGGGTTTTGTATGGGGTTGAGGTATTTTGCATTGGTTAAATTATTATGATATTTCATTGTTTTAAATGCTTTAAACGTTTGTTGACAAGTTAATATTAGCGCAATGAATATGCATTACGTTTAAGTTATGTACCTATGTGTGGCACACATTATGTGCACGCCATTTCTCCGCCCCAACTCAAAGTATTCTAGTGACCATGTTAATGTTTTATTTATTTGCAATGACTAGCCTAATAGTGTGATGTGCCCAACTGTTCATCGGCAACACCTGTTTGATTTATACCTGAATTCACACATACACGTGGTTATAAACATCGTTTAGAGTCCAGGTCATGCTAACACTAGCTCTGTCGTGCTTATCGATCGCTATTGCAAATTATTTAACCGAATAAGTGGTTTTATCTACTTCATACATATTGTTCTATTGTTATTTTTAGATTCGAGCTTCATATTATGACAGTTAGGGTAAGCACAACCAGTAAGCAATTAAATAAATTAATGGCCTAATCAAACGTAACCCAACGGTTTGTTTGTTTTGGTTGACTGGTTGGGTTTTGTTGTTGTTGTTTGTTGTTGATGTTGATGTTTTTGTTGTTATTGATGTTGTTCTGATGTTTATTTTTACATGTTTGTCATAAAACTCCTTTGAGTAAAAACCTGGAAACTGTATTTTTCCCCCCTAAAAAGCAACGTTTGTACGGTTATCATGCATTTGTTTGTTTGTTGCAACACATCATTAAAATAACTACCCCGAGTTTGCTACCATGTTATTTTCGATTGACAGAGTATTTAAAACAAATTAAAGTTACATATTAAATACGTGTTTTGGATTAGAATACCGACGTATTTGCGGTCTTGTGCTGATGTTTGAAGAATTGCAGAAGTCCGTTTTCATTTGATTTCGTAATATATATTCTTTTTCGTACGTATAAAATGATTGGGAGATAAAAGCCAGTTTGGGTTACAACGAAGATGAGGTCGCCAACAAACACCTTGTTTATACATACACTGATATTCTTAACAAAAAGGAAAAAGAAAAAAGATTTAATATGTAATTATTTTGTAACCAAAATGGCTTACTGGAAACATCTTACAATGGATACTTCCTTTAATGGTTTGTCACTACAAGCATACAAATACATGATACACGTCCAAACGTTGAATTTTGTTGTTAATACACCATAATTCAGGTTTAGCGTACAGTGGATGAATGAATGAATGAATGTTTAATAACACCCAAGCACAAAACTAGTGGTCTGCTAATGGTATCATACAAGGTAAGTACGTCAGTATGATTTGCTTATTAGGAACTAGTCTGGTTGAAACCACCATTCGATACCGTGACCACGCACAATATAATGTGCACGAACCATCGTATTGAACAGGGGTGGAGGTAGTCATTAGTTGCCAAACATGTTAATTGTGTAAAACCTCAAAGATTATAATAACCATATGGGTTTTCCTTTCACACAGAATCAATGGATATTGTATGTGCACCTTGCTACACCTCACGCTTTTCGAAAGGTCAGTGTTGTGGCATTGGTTTGAACTTGTAAGTTGTAAGGTATGAGCGCCGGGGTGGGAGTGTCGACGTTACGAATCAACTAATTCGAATAAGCACTATACTTCACATTTCTTTTTTCTTACAAATGCAATGACTCCTCAAAAGAACCGCTTGTGTTGGAATTGTTTTAAATTCAAACTGAAAATACCACAGTTTAACACCCAATAGCCGATCAAATTTTCGTGCTGGGGTGTCGTTAAACATTCACTTGAAAATGCGTTTTACGCAAAACAAAAATAGCATACCTTGGATATTAATATCAGAGATTTTAATACACAAAATAAAGTAAGATGTTCCTTTCATCTAATTACCGCTTACAACAGATGAGCAATGATTCTAAAAATCAACATCCTATATAACTTTAGAACGCTGTGATTATTAACAATATTATTACTGTCTAACGGTTATTACTCACCAAGAAAAGTGCGAAGCCCGTCGCGCAAATCCGTTTTGATTCTGTTCTCATTATCGAGCTCAATGTGACTGAAGACGATGCCACCCAAAAACACATAGCCGGTGGTAACGAGCAGGAGTGCCAACAAGTGTTTCCAGTTCATCTCCGGAACAGTCATACTGCCTCACAGATACCATCACTAGCTAGACGTGGTCTGAAGACTCCCGGGGATCGCCGTGTTCTAAAACAGCCTTCCGGATGGATACACACGCTAACGCTTTTTCCAATTACCTAGCTTTGCCTTCATGGCCTCGTCTCTGAGGAGAGCCACCGATCACCCAAGCGCTGGAATAAAAATAAAAGTTATTAGCATGTAGGCTACGGAATTCGATAATCTAATTTAGTGCTAATTGTATGGTATGGTAATTTGCATTTTCTCCCTTAATTCATAATAGATGTCCCGGCTGGCCTTGGTATTTTGATCGTGGACAGTCCAATGTTGTATAGTAGGTTTGAATAGCGACAATATAACCTTTGGGTTTTGCGTTTATCATAATAGATATTTCAAAGGCTAGGTGATCATAATTGCAGACTTCTAGTTATAAAATACTCGCTGTATAAACGATTTTCTCAACAATATTCTTGATTTCCATAAATAATGGTTGTCCCATCCATTTGCTTTTATTAGAGAGTTGTTTCTCAATTATTGCAGATTGTACACCTGGTCATAGCATCGATCACCGTTTATGGAGTCGGTTTTTTTACCATTCCAACCGACAGCCTTCACGATTGGTACTTCAAAGGCTGTATTTTGTACCGTCCTCTCTACCAACAGCGGATGTACTTTTCGTGCTGGGTTGTAGTTAAACATTCATTCATTCTGTCCTCTCTATGTGAAAGTATATATAAAAATATATCCCCTAGGAGTAGTCTGTGTTGCAGCTTCCTCTCTCTCTCTCTCTCTCTCTCTCTCTCTCTCTCTCTCTCTCTCTCTCTCTCTCTATGTCGATCATAAAGAACACGCCATATTAAAATATGTTCTCACCACCATTCTTGATGTTCATAGATATTGGCACCACCCATTTGGATCCACCAAGGAGCATTACTAGACTGTTCCTATCAGTATAGCATTAGTTAGCTCCAGTCTGATATCTGGAGTAACAAACTCAGCGAGGGTTAGTACAAGCGTCACGGGGAGGCATCAGATTGGAAGAATCGATAACATTCTATAAATTGCCCACCTAGCTGCAAACAGCGATGTGGACAGATAAAATAGCTAATTAAACATAGGTGTTTGCAACATCGGGCATGTTTAGTGTACACACAGATCCTGTATTTAAGATAAATTATCGTCCAACTAATACATTAACGCATGCGAAATGCATATATCACCGGTGTTGATATTAATGTTTAAACAAGATTGCCTCTTCGAATGTTATTTATAGAAATTATGGAGCCGTTGTTTTTATCAGATAATCGAGCTACCGATCCATGACATATATATTTATGTTTAAACTTTCGCAACTACTATCTCTCTCTCTCCTTCCCTCTCTCTCTCTCTCTCTCTCTCTCTCTCTCTCTCTCTCTCTCTCTCTCTCTCTCTCTCTCTCTCT